>CM024762.1:83463875-83714151 GCA_014218235.1 Colocasia esculenta
CGGAGATGAAGATGAAGATACTGCTGATAACCAAGCGCCTGCTGAGCTATCTCTTCGAGATTTCATCACTGCTCAAATGGCACAGATGCAACTTCAGATGACCACAGGCTTTGAGCACCTAAATGCTCGATTGGACACTATGATACGAGCATTGAAGCACTAGCTGATACTCAAGTCAGCTTCAGCTCAGACTTACTAGACTCTCCACAGAGATTCATGACATTCGTCAGGCCTCTGCACCGCCTGGCAATGATGCTGCTTAGAGAGTTTAGGTGTCCACTGTGTTTGGTTCATGGTCTTGTTCTTGATGTACTAGTTTGCTTTCTTGGTCATGTTTCTCTTTCTGGCACTCTTTTGTCACGTTGTCACTACATTCTGTAACTGTGTGTAATGCTTGACAATTCAATGAAAATCACAGTTATTTGCTCTATTCATGCGTGCATGACGTGTCTTTTTGGATGTTGTCAAAAGGGGAGAGAAACACAATGTGCATTAATTGAAATTTTGTCATCATCAAAAAGGGGGAGAATGTTGGGTTTACATGGATTCATAATTGAGATGTTTGTTTTTGATGATGAGCAATCAATGAGCATTTCATGCACAATACAATTCATGTGATATGTATGTGTGTGAAAAGTCAACAAATGTTAATCAAGAATCACATGTTTAATTTGATTATCTAAATGTTCACATTATCTCACTAACAATGTTCTTAATGTATGGTGAGATTGCATGCAAGACATGTACCAAAACAAGAGCAAAAAGATCAAGAAAAGCACAAAAGACAAGTACCTGTCGACAGCCCCAAGATGCCTGTCGACAGCCCTGCACAGACAGATCTCATAGGGTACTGGCAAGGTGTACCTGTCGACAGCCCCAAGATGCCTGTCGACAGATCTGCACAGACAGAACACACAGGCTCCTGGCAAGGTGTGCCTGTCGACAGACTCAAATCGCCTGTCGACAGATCCACACAGGGAACTGTCTCCCGGAAAGCCAGCCTTCTGCCTTTTCAATTTGTCTACATCTGTCGACAGATGAACTTCTTGCTGTCGACAGACGAAGAGAAAATCTCAATACGAGATCTCCATATGTTCCGACTTGGGTGTTTCCTTTTACCACGACTCTCCATACTTGAACACCCATATAAAAGGAACTCTTTGGAGTTATTTTCGTACAGAAGCAGCCACAACTCAAAACCCTAAGCCAAGTCTCAAGAGAGAAGATCTTTCTGCTGCTCTGCTTCAACCGTTCATCCAGGCAACCAAAGAGACATCTTCTGAACGGGATTGAAGCCAGATTGTCCATCTCTCAAGCTTCTCCATCAACTGATACCTGTCAAGACGAAGCTTGAAGTACATCAGGACAATCATCTGAAGAGTTCTACATCAGGATTTGAAATCTCAACTCTGAACTCTTCTTTATCTTGTTTTTCATATCTGTGTGTGTGTGTGTGTTGTTAAGTCAAGCGTCCTTGTGCTTGATTCACGTTTGTCACGTTGTTTGATCGTGGTTTACATCAGACTACGTGAGTGTGTGTGTGTTGTAGCGAGTGAACTTGCTCATAAGCAGTCTTTCTGCGTGTGTGTGTGGACGGTGGACGTAGGATACACAAGTTGTGTACTCCGAACCACCTTAAATCATCGTGTCTGTGGTTTGAACGTTTCACGCTAGATGTTTGGTAGGCACGTTGATCTTTCACACGCTAGATAAATTGCTATTCTATCTACTTACAACTAACACACATCTCAGTTGGTTTAACCTCTGTTTGAAGTATGGAAGTCTGTGTTTCCACTAAAAAGAAGGTCATATATTTTTAATTGATAGTAATCTATTCAACCCCCCTTCTAGATTACCATATTGTATAATTCCGCACATGTTTCACTCCTACGTGGCTCGGAACCAACGCAGAGCGAGGCAGTGAGAAGGAATAACTGGTCGCACCGGAAGAGCACCTCAACACCTCGGAGACCCAGACCAGCTAAGAGAGCCTACAAAATGACTCTACGCCGTTGTCCCCACCGTGTTCCCTTCTGCATCAAGTCCGTGACTGAGCACGCCCGCCGCCGGAAAACTCCTCTAATAGACGCGCGGGCTGGGGGTCCCAGGTACGAGTAACAACCTGTCTCGCGAACAAGCCCTCAAGTGCCGAGCACTGGGCGAAAGAGAAATGGCATGGCAACACCAACAGAAAAACAGCAGCACTGCCCGTAACCCAGACAAGCCAGCGGCCACAGGCACGCACGGCACCCCCTTCGGGAACAACCTCCAGAAGGGCCGTCGGCCAACGCCGGCACACACGGCACGGCCTAAGAAACCGAAACACCACCAAACAGCACAGAAACTAACGCTCTTCTAATCATCGATCGGCAACCAGACCATCGATTATTAGACAGATGCGAGCCTCTTAGCACCGCCTCTAGGACACGGCCACGAAGGTGTCACTTCGGTCACTGAACACAGGGAGACAACCTGTCGCGTTCCCACCAGAAGGTCCTAAGGGCACCCTACGTGGGGCACACGCCGAAACGCCAACCACGGCACGGAGAAACACCCAAGGCAAACCAGATCTTGTCGTGCCCTCCTAGCCCATCGCGATCTCATCATGACGGGTAGGGCAACCGTGACAAGTGGGTCACGTCAGGGAAGCGCATCGCGACAACCAGGTTGTCGCGACAAGGCACAGTGCTGCGACAAGCCTGTTGTGACAGGGCTGCGCGTCACGACAACAGCTTGTTGTGACGGCCAACCGGGTCGCGACACGACCCTTATCGTGATGGCCAACCGCGCCGCGATAAGGTCGCATCAGACCGGAGCGACACCTTCTCTGATGTCGCAACGCACTCAGCGATCACGACATCAGCTGGAAGGCAGACCGCCGGGATACCACATCTGGGGGTCGCCCACACGTTACAAAACACACAACCATGGGGAGGGGAGCATGGTGAAAGCTTCTAAAGCATGCATTCAAACAAAGGAACTTCCAATCACTCGGATTGGAAAGGGGCACAAGAAATCCCTACAGGTTAGACAAAACTGAACCCCCAAGGGGCCTTCACGACGAGCTCGCTACCTCCTCCTCGCTCCCACGGCGCCGCTCCCGCTCCGCATGAGCCGCCGCCACTACGCCATGAGCTCCAACCACCGAAGAAGAGAGTGGAGAAGCCTCTCCACCTCAAAAAGGAGGAAAATGGAAAAGGAGGAAGAAGGGGCGCCGGCCAAGGCTTTTAGCCTCCGGCCCCCAGAACGCGACGGGGCGAGGCGTTGCGATACGAACCTTATCGCGACGGCTGCCCAGACCGCGACCAGAACGCGCCCTCCCTAGGCGCCGTGACAACCCAACAGGTCAGTCTGCCATGCCTGCCACTCTGACAAGCGTCAGATGACCAAAAAGCAGAAAGCAGTCGTGACCCGTTGACCAGGCGTGATAAGAACGTGACGTCAAAGGCGGTCTCAACAGAGATGACTGTCGCGACGGGCACCTCTATCGCGACAAGGCCAGTCATCCCATACACAAAAGAAAGCCGGAAAGCCTGAGATGTACAATACATCCAACAAAAAAATAATTTCATCCTCGAAATCAAGGGCGAAACGCGGTCGAAATAAAACAACAACTGCAAAGGACCACTAAGTTGCACTACGACTTCCTGGTGGTCACCAACACGACCCTGCCACAAGGGGACCTAACCAAACATCCGACGGCTCCCAAGGCACACAACAACGGCGCTGAGCACACAATCGGATGTCGACAACTCCACAGGTGCAGTGCGCACCAGCCGACCAGAAAATATAGGAACCGCCAATCAGAAACCATACGACTAAACCCTCAACAGACCACGCTGTTGAGACCAACATCAGTAGCTCACTCTGCCACCAACGACAAGATAGAGGTCCCAGCCACTGACGACAACCAAGGAAAACACCAAGAGGTCATCCTTAAGACTCCGCTGAATGGCTCCACACAACTAGCAACAGCTAGCACCTACGGCAAGGCCAATTGAGAGTTTCTTAATGGTGACCCAAAATAAAGCAAAAAACACGCACGTGGAGAAACCACGGCGAGCAAGGCAGTGTCCGCGGCACCACTAGATCTCACCCAGATCATCCTTGTGGTCCGACAAGGACCTACAACGACTATGGAGCCACAAAAAGCTAAAACACCCGCTCCACAGGCATATGCACAGAGGCAAAGCCAAAGAAGACGTCTGAGGTTGGCAAAGCTAAGCAGCTCGAGACGTCTACCAACCGCACAAAAATCGAAACAACAGCAGAGGTCGAGGACAGCACGTTGACCTCAGGGGGATCCAAACGGAAACAGGGTACCCCAACCGAGCACCCTCGCTCCCAAGTGGGAGGGCAAAACTTGAACACGGGCTGGGACCAACACCTGGCGTACCACTGATAGGGCTACCTAGACAAGGCAAAGCAGCCACCCCACAGCGGTAATGGTACAGCCACAAGGCACGGCCAGCATGAAGTGTCCCAGAGGCAGAAAGCTCAATGCCTCGAACACTAAGCAAACTCATGAAACTACGCACGACGCTCACGATCAGGAACACAACATGACACACGGTGCCACACAAGCACCAGGAGCCATCCAAAGTGCAACACAATGCACCAGGGCTCCAGACGGCACGAAAACAAACACTCGAGCATGAGCACAGGGTGCCACCACAAGCACCAAAACTCGGCAAGATGTAACACAGTTGCACCAATAGTCAAAACAACACGGCTAACAGAAAGGACTCTCTACAAGACCCCTGCCAAAAGCCGCCCACAAGAAACCGCACTCCACAAAGGGTAGAACAGGCCACATCGTCCACGAACCCTCAAGGCACAAGGACACAAAACATCGAAAAGGAAGCACACTCCAGGTGCAGTACACAACCGCACCAACGGCTTGAAACAACTCAAAGCCAACAGAAAGGGACTCTCCACCAGAGACCCACACAGGCAAACACGCGGAGAATAATAGCTTCAAGAGCGCAACAACACATCGGCTCTTAGAAGCACACAAATACGAGGCACCACTCCTACCACCACAGGTGGAGATGGTAATTCGGTGATAATATATGTCTGCCATCCGTCCTCGTTGCTGCTCTCCTGAGCAAACCTAGGCCGCCGCCGGCCATGGCTGGCCTGGGGGGGGGGGGGGGGGGGGGCCTTGGTTCCTCCCCCATGCGTCCTCACCTTGATCCTGGGGCTTCCTCCTCTAGGTGTCCTCCTATTGAGCTGGCTCCTCTTCTGGGAGATCCCCCTGGTGCTGCCCTGGCGACTTGGTCCGCCCCAGATCGTGTTCGTCTGGGTGCTACTTCACATGAAGAGAAGGCTACGTCGCTTCCTCCTGCTGGCATTGATTGCACGGCTATAGTGCCGCCCACGTCCATGCAGCCCCCCACGTCCTCATTGCCTTCCGCATAGTCGTCTCAGGCGTTGCCTCCTTCATTGTTGCGTGCAGGTTCAGATGTTCATGCAGGGCATTCTTTTGCCCAAGTTGTGATGAAATCTATTCAGCCTCCTTCGCTATCTTTGAAGGTTCATGTGCCTGCATGTACGGATTCTGGTGAACCGGCCATCTTCTTTTCCATGAACGAGGTTCGGATATCTTGTACTCCTCTTGCTTTTGCTATCATTGCGAGGACCCCTCTTGGGCATCCTTCCTTCCAGGAAATTCGGTTGCATCTGGCTCAACGTTTCAGTTTCAAACAAGATTTCATTATTAGTGTGTTGGATAGGAGACATCTTCTTCTCAGTTTCAAAATCACGAGGACTATCTTCAGGTTTTGTTGAAATCTCTATACATCAAAGGTTGCTTATTTAGGTTCTTTCAATGGACTATGGATTTCTGCCTGACAAAGACTCGTCGTTGGTTCCTATTGGATGGATTACCGGGTTTTCCAGCCAACTTCTATAATGATGCTATGATCCACTCAATCACTAGTAGTGTTGGCCAGGTTCTCCAGGTGCACAGGGACACTCGGTGCTTAACAAGAACACATGCTGCTCGTGTCTGTGTCCAATTAGATGTTTTGAAGAAGCTTCCTGAGCGTGTGTGGGTTGGTTTTGGGTCTGGCAGCATATGGCAGCCTCTGGTGTTTCCGGATCCTCCGTCCTTTTGTCAATCGTGCCATCGCCTGGGCCATCTGATGTCCAGTTGCAAGAAATCATCTGCCCCTCCTGCCAAAGACCCTGATGTTCTCCCGGAAGTTATTTTAACTCGTAAAGAATGGCGTCCGGTTTCATCTGTTCCTAAGAATAATGAAACTTGTCATACTGGTAAGGCGACTATCTCTGTGGATGCTCTGAAAGATAATCTGGTAGATGCTCCTGTCTCGGATACTGGTAAGGCTGCTCTGGTGGACGTGTTGTGTGAGGAACAGGTGGGTGCGCCTATGGTTGCTGATCAGGGTCTTGTTGTTCCACACGATAACTCTAATAACTCGGCTCTGGTTCTTACGGAGGATGTTCATGTGCCTTTGAATATGGGTGGAGCGCAGGGTCCTTCTGTTATTCCTGGTAGTGCTGTACCAGATATTATTCCTACTTACATTGATCGTGACGGTGCTCTTCTTCCTTCCTCTTCTTTGCAAGGGGTTCAATCTGTTGATGAGTTTGTCTCTATATCTGGTAAGCAAATAAGCAAGGCTATTGGTTTTCCAATGGGTGTTCCGGCTGAACCTCCAGATCCAACACAGGTACATGTGAGCTTTGTGGGTAAGGGGTCTATTAGAGCTGAGGGTGTTAAAACACGTACATCGTTGCACAGGAGCACGTCCGTAAACTCTTCTCAACATATTGTCTAATGAATGCTCTTATTTGGAATATTAGAGGTATTGGTAATGCTCCCTCGGTTAGTAGGTTGAAACATCTTGTGAGAACTAATCATATTACTTTCTTGGCTATCATTGAGCTGAAATTGTGTCCCTCTAAGATAATCAGGTACAAGCATAAATTAAGTATGTTCTCTTGTATGGCTAATGCCAGTGAAAGTGCTCGGATTTGGCTTTTTTGGCAGTCTCAGCTTCAGGTGGTTGTGTCTTCTTGCTCTGATCAACATATCACGGTTCGATTAAGTTCTCCCTTTGCTTGTGATGTGTTCATTACTGTGGTCCATGCTAGTTGTATCCTCTCAGAATGTTGTATCTTATGGGATCATCTTGTTGATTTCTCATCTACCTGTATTAGCCCTTGGCTTGTTGGTGGCGACTTCAATAGCATCCTTGATCTCATTGATAAGAGGGGTGGTAGGAGGGCTTTTCAACGGTCTATGATTGACTTCCAGGCTTGTGTCTCGGCTGCGGGGTTAGAGGATGCTGGCTTTTCTGGAGGCAGATACACATGGTATAATGGGTAGCAAGCTAATGGGATTTGGGCTAGACTTGATCGTGTTCTTTTTAATGGTGAGTGGACTATTAGATGTCTGCAGATTTCTGTGCGTCACTTGTCTAGAGCTTGCAGAGATCATAGTCCTTTACTTATTGCAGCCAATCTGAATCCCTCTGGCATTCCATCAAGATTTTGTTTTCAGCAAATGTGGACCTCACATAATAGTTTTATTGTTGATTCCCATGTTGCTTGGGCTGCTGCTCCTTGTTCCTCCTTCCCCCTCCTTTCTATGGCCTTGAAGCTGAAGCATATGAAGAACTTTTATAGAGAGTGGAACAAAAGTGTTTTCAAAAATATTTTTGATAATATTCAGGAGGCTGAGGAAAATTTCACTATTGCCGAAGGGGATTTTGATGGAGATCCTTCTCACATTAACAAAGAACGGCTTGAAGGTGCTCGTCTTAATCTTCAACGTGTTCACCTTTAGGAGGAAATTTTATGGAGATAGAAATCTAGAATCAAATAGTTGAAGGAGGGTGATCACAATACAAAAATTTTTCATGCTTGTGCAGTGTCCCAAAGAAGGAGATCGGCCATTAATGTCCTTCATAGCGATGATGGTTCTGTGGTGGATGATAAATATGAAATGGCCGCTATGCTTGTTGCTCACTTTCAAAGTGCCTTCACCTCGGATCATTCTCTTCATCCATATGTTTTGGAATCTATTCCCTGTCTTTTGTTACAGGAGCAAAATCAACAGCTTTGTGTTGTTCCCTCTTCTGCTGAAATCAAGGAAGTTGTCTTTAGTATGTGCTCGGATAGTGCCCCTGGCCCTGATGGCTTTATTGGTCATTTCTTCCGTGATTGCTGGGACTTCATTGATAGTGATGTTTGCTTGGCTGTGAAGGCATTTTATGTGGTCATGCTCTTCCTAGATCCTTCACCTCTTCCTCATTGCGTTGGTGCCAAGGTGGATGACCCCCGTACCTGTGCTGATTTTAGGCCCATCAGCTTATGTAACTTCTTTTATAAAATCATATCTCGTATCATAAGTGACAGGCTTGCACAGGTTCTTCCTCTTCTAATATCGGAAGAACAAGGAGCTTTTACTAAGGGTCGTTATATTTCTAAAAATATTTCTTTGGCTGGGGAGATGGTTCAGCATTTAGCTAGGAGATGTCGTGGTGGCAATGTCATCTTTAAGCTGGATATGGCGAAAGCATATGATCGTATGGAATGGGATTTTTTTATTGTTGTGCTCCAATGGTTTGGTTTTTCTTTGCAGTTCATTTCTCTTGTTGAACCTCTCATTTCAAATTGTGGTTCTCATTTATTTTAATGGTCAGGTCAAGGGTTTTTTAAATCCAGTAGGGGTCTTCGTCAGGGAGATCCTATTGCTCCTACTTTATTCATTCTTGCAGAGGAGGCGCTCAGCAGGGGTCTTTCTATGTTGTTCCATCGCAGCATTGGGGGGGCTTATTTCACATTTCGGCGATGCCCTTTGATTTCTCATCTCCTGTTTGCTGATGATACCCTAATATTCTCTAATGGTTCAGCCCATCATATAAGAAGTCTCATGAGGTTTTTGAGAAAATATGAAGCTTCCTCTGGCCAGCTCATCAATGTTTCCAAGAGTGCTTTCATTATTTCAGATCGTGCTCCCTTATCGCTTGGTCATTCTATTGCTGATCTAAGGAGATTTGTGAAGGTTAGATCTCCATTCTGGTACCTAGGGGTTACTCTCTTTTGTGGAAGGCAAAAACCAGTGCATTTCAGCCACATCCTTTCTAAACTGTGGCGAAGCTTCAATATTGGAAGTCTGGCTTCTTGTTCTCTGGAGGGCGGCTTGTGCTTGTGAGACATGTTTTATCCGCCCTCCCTATCTACACCATGTCTTCCCAGGCCATCCCTGGTTCGGTTATCAGAGTGTTTCACAGGCTTCTGGCTAATTTCTTTTGGGGATCTTATGAGGGGTCCCCAAAAAAACACTGGGTGTCCTGGCATGATATGTCTAAACCTGTGTCTTCTGGTGGTCTGGGGATCCTGGATATTCGTCGTATGCAAGTTGCCTTAAGGACTAAATTGCTTTGGAGGGTTCTCTCCTCCACTTCTCTGTGGGCTTCCTTCTTTAAATCCAAATACTTGCATGAGTTTCATTATTCTGACGCTACATTTGATATTATGATTTCTGCGGAAAGAAGGTTATGGCAGCAAGCCGCCAGTCTTGTTTTCTCTAATCATAGAGTTTTTATATCCGGGCCTAGGTCAATGGTCAGTTTTTGGTTGGACATATGGGCTGGGTCTGTTCCACTTAGGACATATCTGCCTTCGCATGTTTGGATGAATATTTCTAAAAAGTTCTACTCTGTGCAGCATGCTTTTTCAGATATTACTTGTGAACACCTTGCTATTGCCCGAGCACATTGCCCTTCAGTGGTTCTGGATGGTGCACTTGCTAATGCTTCCGATATGGACCGGTGGATCTGGTGTCCTTCCCCTGATGGGGTATTTACATCAAAGTCAGTGTGGTCCATTTTACTGCGGGATTCAACGCACTCATGCTAGTCGCATCTTTGGAGTTCGGTATTCCTCTTAAATGGGCCATTTTTGCATGGTGTGTGACGTAGGATGTATCCCTACTGATGATAGAATAGCTGCTTGTGGTATCCCGTTGCGCTCCAAATGCCCTTGTTGCCCTATCCCTCAATGTGAGACCATCCAGCACCTTTTGTTTCAAGGGAAAATCGCTAATGATGTGTGGACTGTTGTGCATGGCTTCATCAACTTCAATAACCTTCATGTTTCATTAGTGCCCAGTGGGGTGTTTGGTTTCCTTTCAAATCTCCGTTATTCTACAGTTGGTGGAAAATATCCAGGTGTCTTTTCTTGGCTATCCTCTGGGAATCTGGTGCAGCAGGAATCATGTCGTTTGATGATCAGGTGATGTCAGCTCAATGTATTTCTGCATAGAGCGATGATTGTTGTTCGTGACATTGCTGCTGTATTTGTGTTTAAAGGGTCTGATCTTACTTCTGCTCAGCGGGGTTTCTTACGTTGTTGGAGTATTCATGTGTCTACTAGGAACCCTTTGCCTCCCAGGGTTGTTCGCTGGTTCCTGCCTCCTTCTGGTCGATTCAAGCTTAAATGTTGATGGGGCATTCTAGTCTGGCACTGGTGTTGCGGCTGGTGGGGGTATTTTGCGAGATTGCCATGGTAATATCTTGTTCGCCTTTGCTGCAAATTACCGGATGTTCACTCTAGCCTTCAATCTGAGGCTCTTGCTATTAGGGATGGTCTATCACTGTGCTATCAGAGAGGTTTTACTTCCGTTCTAGTTGAGTCTGATTCCCAAGTGTTAGGCACATCCTGCAACGCCGTGCATCCTGCCCATGGCGGCTTATCTACATTCATCATGATATATGCACTATTGTACAAGGGTTCAAGCCTCATAGCCATGTCTTCAGGGGGCTAACCAAGTTGCTGATCCTTAGAGGTGTTGGTTGTTCTATTTCTGAGTTTCTTATTGTATGGTGCTCATGGCCGATCATCCCTCTTCTGTAGGGGTCCCTATCGTCTTGATAAGATAGGTTGCCCCTCCATCAGGCTCTAGGATTCTTTTGTACTCATTATTTTATCGTTAATAAAATCTCCCTGCTGGTGATGGGTGGTGGAGCGACAACTCTCCCCTTCCTTGAAGGGGGGAGCGCTCTCCTGCCTTCCCTAATAGGTATCTATCTGATTTAAAAAAAAAAAAAAAAAAACCAACGGCAACAAGTGCCTCAAGCACAGCTGAGGCACAAGCGGAAACACCATACCGGGATGATGCTTGCACAAGCAAGCAAACCACCAAAACGTGGTGCCTCACACGGAACACAAGGCATGCTGCCCCACATCGTTCCGTCGGCAACAAGAAACCAACACAGCAAGAGACAGGCAATAGGTCACCACAACCTATCGCCCACACAAGAAAAACACGGTGCACGAGGAGAGCAACCATCTCAACCTCAGACAGCATAAGGGGAGGGACCTTCACCACAAAGGTCACCACGGTGCGTGACACAGCACCAACTGCCCTGCCAGCACCACCACCCTGAGCAAACCAACGGAAAGCAGGGGAAGGAGCCCTCACAACAAATCTCTTCCAACGCAAGGGAAAAACCACTAAACGAGACTGGCACTTCCACAGAAGCACAACCAACCAGACACCCATGGCACGCACCAAACCACCATCTGGCAGAGCCCAAAGGGTGCGAGAAACGAAGCCAACCTCCCGATCCTGGGGACACACGAAGTCCCACCAGCGTAGTCGGGAAACCCGAAAAATGATCAGGAAGACAAACTAGCCAGCACTACGGCCAGACACACGGTCAGAGGCACCACACCTTGACCGATAGCACCCAGGTAGACTGTAACATGGACAGTCCAACTGGAAACAGTGACAGCTCATCTCCACAGAGAGAGAGAGCAGCGACAAGCAAAACAAACACAAGACAGCTTGGGGGGGAACCTCTACCCAAAGTGCCAAGAGCCGGTCTGGAAACCATCACCAGAACACAGCCCAAACAACCGGCCAATAGAAAGAACACAACAGACAGCAGAAGCAACACAACTGGTTCTGGGAGAACCTCCACCAGAACCACCAAGGCATCGTTCTGGGAAAACCCACCAGAACACAACGGCCAACACAATAGCAGCATACCTCAACCTTGAGGTAGCACAACAACCGGCAGAAACAAGCCCGGAACAGTCCTGAGAGCGAACCTCACCAGGACAACAACCAATAGTTCTGGGAAACACCACCAAAACACAACAGCCAAGCGGTGCACCTCAACCCAGAGGGCAATGCCACAACAACCAGAAACGAGCACAACATAGTTCTGGGGAAGCCTCACTTCCACCAAAATCAGCAGAGAAGAACTCCGGGAGCACCTCACCAGAGTTCACAGCCAGTCAGCGCAAGGCTGACAACAACCACAACCAGGTGTTGCAGCTCTCAACCAGCGGTGCAACACAGCACACAAGCATCTGCTTAGCTCGAGCAAAGATGTCGACTGAGCAGAGCATAGCACCCAATGGTGCACAGGCATGCAAGGACAAACACAGAGCCAACAACACACACCCCAACAACAAGGGGACATCCAACAAGGACACACCCCAACAAGAAAGGGACATCCAACAAGGACAGACCCCAACGAGAAGGGGGCAGCCAACAAGGCTAGGACACCTTCTACCGGTTCCGCAGGCAATAGCCCGGCATCAGTGAAGGCCACACCACACGTAGGCTCTCTCAGCCTTCGCCACACACCCACACGGACACGCAGGCCGACGACGAACTCAACCGCAGCATGAGCAAACTAGCAACCATGCTCGAAGCATGCGCACCCAGCAACAGTAGCAACGCTCTCCTGCAGCTCACACTCGGATCTTCCTGGAAAGCTAACCATCTGCAACAAAGACCAAATGCTCACCTAAAAGCAACTCTACATGGACGGGCCAGCAGCGCACGAGTACCTTTCCTTGGTACAACCATAGTTATTAACTCATTACAAATCTCATTGGACCCCTGAGCTCTGATACCACTGTAACGACCCGACCTCCCGGACCCCCGCCAGGGACCCCGAAGGTCGTGCCGCCACCCACGGATCCGAAGACCCAGAAGGTTAGAATTTAGTCCAGTGAGATAAGCAATGAATTCAAATAACTATACAACAAGAAATAATGTCACAATAAAGAATTCAGTACAACATGTCCCAAATAAAAGTACAGGTACAGAAAGAAGGGCAGTCCTTAAGAGGCATACCCTGAGGACTTGCAAAAAGGCCACTCTCAACTCACTCTACAAGAGCACTCACAACTCACACTACTAGCAACGCACGGCGCAACAAACTGCCACTACGACAGTCCGGCAATGAACTACTGTGACAGCGAGTCCCTACCTGAAGAGAGTAGGGGGGTGAGCCTTGCGAACAAGGCTCAGTAGGGATAACCAGTCCCTTACTAGACAGAGCAGCAGGAACTCCAACAAGTGGAAGCAAAACTACTCTACAAAGCAATAAAGCAAGAAACGCCTACCATAGAGTACTACAAAGCAGCGGAAATAGAGAAATGCCTCGACCACAACCTGGGTCAGGCCAAAGACGACTCCCGCAGAACCAGTGGAGTCAAACACATGCGGAAGCAACTAGAGCAACGCCACGACCCACAACCAGGGTTGGGCCAGAGCAACACAATGCGAAAGCAAACCCTCGGCGCACACCGCCGAGACAAAGAAGCTCAAGGAACACGGGAGCAAACCACGAGAGACCAAAGTCTCACGACAAAAGCACCAACATCCCGGACCTCCACAAGGTCGGAAGGAACAACCAGGTGTCACCACGAGAGACACCGAACAACCATGTGAGAAGCAACGTCTCACCACAGGCACGGCCACCTCAGACCTCCACGGGTCGAGGGTCCACAAGCAGAACCACCTGTACCTCGGACACTCCACGATGTTAGGGAACTACACCTACCGGTGCCACCACGAACGGCACCAAGGAATGGGTACCTGAAAAGCATGGGTGTCTACACGAGACACCCCGAGAAACCCGCAAAATGGAACCCACTAAACACAGGTCCCACAAGGCCAACCAAATAAAGCCCAAGGAGCGAGACACGGCTAGGTACAACCACCTGTGTAAACCAGGGCAACGAGAACAGCTCGGAAATAGCGTGTGAAGCAACATCATAGCAGAACATTAAGCCACCGCCACAAGTGCCTTAGTCCAGGTCTCCCCTCACGTCAGAGTGAGATCGTGGACTAAGCAACCACAACCACTGGAGTCTGGACGAACTGCGGCCCCACGCGTGACCTCCCTACGTGGCTTCAGAACCAACACAAAGCGAGGCAGTGAGAAGGACTAACTGGTCCGCACCGGAAGAGCACCTCAACCACCTCGAAGACCAGACCAGCTAAGAGAGCTCTACAAACGACTCTACGCCGTGTCCCCACCATTTCCCCTTCTGCTCCAAGTCCGTGACTTGAGCACGCCCGCTGCCCGGAGAACTCCCTCTAGCAGACGCGCGGGCTGGGGGTCCCAGGTAACGTAACAACCTGTCTCACAGACAAGCCCTCAAGTGCTGAGCCGGGCGAGAGACAACTGGTGTGGCAAACACCAACAGAAACAGCACCACTGTCTCGTAACCCAGACAAGCCCAGTGGGCACAGGCACGCACGGCACCCCCTTCTACGAACAACCTCCAAAAGGGCCGTCGGCCAACGCCGGCACACACGGCACGGCCCGAGAAATCGGAACACCACCAAACAGCACAGAAACCAACGCTCTTCTAATAATCGATCGACAACCAGACCATCGATTATTAGACTGACGCGAGCATCCTAGCGTCGCCGCTAGGACACGGCCACGAAGGTGTCACCTTCGGTCACTGAACACAGGGAGGCAACCTGCCACGTTCCTACCAGAAGGTTCTAAGGGAAACCCTGCCTTGGGGCACATGCCGACACGCCAACCGCGGCCACGGAAAACATCCGAGGCAAACCAGATCTTGTCGCGCCATCCTAGTCCATCGTGATCTCATCGCGACGTGTAGGGCAACCGTGACAAGCGGGTCGCGTCAGGGAAGCGCGTCGTGACAACTTGGTTGTCGCGACAAGGCACAGTGCCGCGACAGGGCTGCGCGTCGCGACAACAGCTTGTCGCGATGGCCAATTGGGTCGCGACACGACCCTTATTGCAACGGCCAACCGCCGCGTGATAAGGTCGCGTCGGACCAGAGCGACACCTTCTCTAATGTCGCGACGCGCTCGGTGGTCGCGACATCAGCTGGAGCAGACCGTCAGGATACCACATCTCGAGGTCGCCCACACATTACAAAACACACAACCATGGGGAGAGGAGCATGGTGAAAGCTTCTAAAGCATGCATTCAAACAAAGGAACTTCCAATCACTCGGATTGGAAAGGGGCGCAAGAAATCCCTTTAGGTTAGACGAAACCGAACCCCCATGGGGCCTTCACGAAGAGCTCGCCACCTCCTCCTCGCTCCCACGGCACCGCTCCCACTCCGCACGAGTCGCCGCCGCTAAGCCACGAGCTCCGACCGCCAGAGAAGAGAGGGGAGAATCCTCTCCACCTCGAAGAGGAGAGGAAAGGAGGAAAAGGGAAAAGGAGGAAGAAGGGGCGCCGGCGGGGCATCGCGATACGAACCTTATCGCGACAGCCGCCCAGACCGCGACTAGAACGCTCCCTCCCTAGGTGCCGCGACAACCCGACAGGTCAGTCTGCCACACCTGCCACTCTGACAAGCGTCAGATGACCAAAAAGTAGAAAGCAATCATGACCTGTTAACCGGGTGCGACAAGAATGCGACGCCGAAGGCGGTCGCAACAGGGATGACTGTCACAACGGGCACCTTCGTCACGACAAGGCCAGTCATCCCACACACAACAGAAAGACGGAAAGCTCGAGATGTTACAACAAAATTCAAGGGCCTTACATCAAATCTGGCCTCAAACCTGCAATAAACCTCTCTGCACAAGCCTGCTCACTACTGGCAACATGAGGAACATGCCTCAACAACCTAATGAACCTCTAGTGATACTGAGCAACCGTTAGATCACCCTGAGCTAACTCATGAAACTAATCTCGTCTCTCACGTCGAGCACAGTTAGGAAAATACTCGCCATGGAAGACCTCTAAGAACTGCTTCTAAGAAACCTGATCCAATCACTGCCCTGGGAAGTGTGTCTGCCTCTGAACTCTCCACCACTCATGGGCTGGTCCCTTGAGCTGATACACTACTAATCTCACCTGATAAACGGAGAAATAAACAGCCACTTTGCTGCCATTAATAGGAAGTAGGCGTCCATCGATCTGGACGTCTATATCCTCAGGTCATGTAGTCAACGGCACACAGGTTGTCGTCAACCTGCCCTTAACGTCAAGGGATGTTGACGTTAACAGGGATTTTGGGCAGAACTCTAAATACATTAAACCAGCATACATGTACAAAGATAAATAGACATTACATGCACAGAATTTGATAAATACAATATGTACAGAATTATCTAAATACTTATATGCATAGAAATAAACATATATATACATATGCACATAAGTAAATAAATACTTATAATATGCACAAAATTAAATGGACATAATGAGAACAAAATTCGAGGACCTTACATCAAATCTAGCCTCAAACCTACAATAAACCTCTCTGCACAAGCCTGCTCACTACTGGCAACATGAGGAACATGCCTCAACAACCTAACGAACCTCTGGTGATACTGAGCAACTGTCAGATCACCCTGAGCTAACTCATGAAACTAATCTCGTCTCTCACGTCGAGCACAGTCAGGAAAATACTCGCCGTGGAAGACCTCTAATAACCGCTGCCAAGAAACCTAATCCAATCACTGCCCTAGGAAGTATGTCTGCCTCTGAACTCTCCACCACTCATGGGTTGGTCCCTTGAGCTGATACACTGCTAATCTCACCTGATCCTCCTCGGCGTACTCCATGGTCTCGAACGTACGCTCCAACTCATGCGTCCAACTCTCAGCCCTATCTAGGTCATAGTTGCCGAACAACGTCGGTGGTCGGATACGCAAGAACCTCTCCATGAGAGAGGTCCTGTCCTCAGTGACAGCCGTCCTCCTCCTTCCGACACCGGTACTCCCAGTACCTGATGCCTGCTAAACTACTGGTTGTACTACCTATGGATCTTCCTGCTGCTCTGGTACTGTTGGGGGAGATACTGGAGGATGACCTCCCGCTGCCGTCTGCCTTGGCTACCACGTCCCCTAAAACATGACTCTAAAGAACTGCTCGGCCATGGGGAACCAATCCCCATACTACTGTGGCGGGGGCTAGTACCACTGCTGCTGTTGCCGCTGCCTTCTGAGACTGTGCCACAGACTCCTCTGCTGACACATCCTCCTGAACCTGACCTGGCATTGGTATATCTGACTCACCCTGCTGCTCCATCAGCTCTCTGGTCTGCCTATGCCTGTGCAGAGCCATATCTTGCACGGCAGACAACCAACAAGGTTAACGACACTAACTCGGGCGGCTATCAGTGTACTTGTACTATTGTTGGGACCTACTGTTGCAGTTTAAATCCGCTACAAGTCCTGTTAGACTCTCGCTCGGATACCAACTGTAAACGACCCTGAGAACCCGACCCTCAGCCCAAGCTGAGGAAGCGATTTTGCGATCGCCGCCCATGGATCTGGGGACCCCGAAGGGCTATAACACAAGTCTAACAGAATATGTAAAGGAAATAAATGTCAACTACTGAACTAGGAGCACACACACACAGAAGTAGAAAGAAGAGCGAGACCGCAGCGTATCGCTCTAGGTACAGCCCCAACACATAACGAGTACAAGTAAGGAAGGGAAGAACAGAGCCCTTAGGGGCATACCCCGAGGGTGAAGTACAGCTAAAGGGGGAAAACCACTTCTATCTACAGGGATGACGACTACCGCCCTGCCTCCTCTGCCCGACACGCGCTCTGTCGCTGCTGAGAAGTCTCACCTGAAAAAAGAGGGGATGAGCTTCACAACAGAAGCTCAGTAGGGACTACCAATCTCCTACTGGCTCTAACTGGCTGGAAAGAATATATATATAATCAAAGTAAATGACAGCAGTTATATATATTCTAAACTACATAAGAAAGTGCGGAAGCAAAGCTGACTAACTAGCAATGGTACGGAAAGACACCGCAGTTAGAAACTCCGTACGACCTGCACGTTGTGACCACCACACGGCTAGCAACACAGGCTGAAGAACCCTTCCTGGACAAGAGACACTAGCTACGAAAACCACTACCACTAGTCAACCGGTCAGGAGCATCCACTGACGTCTTACCCTCGACCCAGGTCTAGACCTCCATGCCTCGTCAGAGTGGGGGTAGGAGCACAAGTAACCACAATAGTAACCACCGTAGTCTGGCCGGACTACGGTCCCACGCCTGGCCTCTCTAAGTTGTTCTGGGGCCCCAAAGAGCAAGGCAGTGAGAAGAAAGACTGACTGGCCTGCACCGGAAAGACTCCAAAACGGTCCCGGCGTCCCAGACCAACCACGAGAGCTCTACAAACGACTCAATGTCGTTGTCCTAACCATCACTTTCCCCTCTACTCCAGAGTCCGTCACTCAAGCACGCCCGTCACCCGGAGCACTCCCTTTAAAGGCTCATGGGGACGGGGGTCCCAGGTAAATGGTAACAACCTTTCTCACAGGACAAGCCATCAGGTGCGGAGCACCGGGCAAACGACTAGTGTAGGATCGTACTAGAAACTAGCATTGGTGCCACGGGTAGAGAAAGAACTGGAAACGGCAAAGACTCTACGAGAAATGGAACTCCGCAAGAACTTACCTACATCTAATACTATCACGACGCCTATGGTGGTCATGACATTATCACGACACCAAGGCCGGCCACGACCTTGTCACGACGCCCCTGGTCGTCGTGATGATGTCGTGGCGTCCATGCCCGCCGCGGCAGCAAAGCTGTCGTGGTCGATGCATGCATCGCAACATCATCGCGACCCATAGGCCAGTCGCGATCTCAGTCGAGAGGGGTCCCAGTACAGTCCTCCTAGGGATCACCCCAAAATCGGTACAAACCACACCACAGGGGGAGGGGAGCATGGAAAAAATGTAGGAAAGCTTGTAAAACAACCAAACCACCCTCAAATCCCATGAAGCATGCATTACATGGAAATCTACAATCGAAGGAAACCTCTCCAACCACGAGCATGGATCTCACACACCCCACAACCCCAATACCACGGAGAAACAGAGATCTCAAGGGGAAGGGGATCATGCTAGAATGAGAGGAAGACAAGGGATCCCTACCTCAATGAGTAGAGCCGACCCGTTGGGGCCTTCATGTTGAAATGGCCATCTCCTCCTCGCTCCTAGCACCACTCGGACGTCGCCTACACCACAGAGACGTCACCTCCTCGCCACGAGCACCACGAACAAGCCAGAGAACATAAGAGAGCTCAGGGGAGGAAGAAGGAAGAAGAAGAAGAGAAGAAATGAAGGAGAGAGGGGAAAATGGGTCGCCTGCCTCGGTTTTTAACCGATGGCCCACAAGACGCAATGGGTTGGGCTGGCGCGACAACAACCTTGCCGCGACTGCCCTTCAGGTCGCGACCATGTCATGATTGCCTACCCCGGCGCGACACTAAAAGTGGTCAAACCTTGAAGACCGTGAAAACCTTAACGCGACGGACTACCAAGTTGCGTCAACATCGTACGTTCCTGACACCCGACAAGCGCGTTCTAAAAGAAAGGATAACGGTCATAACCAGAGTCGCATCACTTTTAGACGCTACGACAAGAACGCGACGCCCACCCCCGTCGCGACCAGAACACGACAGCTAGGTGTGTTGCGATCATAAGCTTGTCACGAACGGCTCCTGATAGGGCTAAGGGCCCGAGAGGGCCGAGTCTTACACCCACTTACCTTCGTGTACACACAAGGCTCATCTCCATTCTTAACGAAGTCATAAGATTTGATTGCCTCATCGAACCTTACATTCCAACTTCGGAAAGCTTGTTTCAGTCCATAAATGGACCTAAGCAACCGACACACCTTATCTGGACTTTCCTTGTAAACGAATCCCTCAGGTTGTTTCATATACACCTCTTCCTCGAGGTTGTCATTTAGGAATGCAATTTTTACATCCATCTGCCAAATCTCATAGTCATGGTATATTGCAATGGCCAACAAGATTCTTATGGATTTCAGCATGGCAACGGGCGAGAAGGTTTCATCATAGTCAACACTTTACCTTTGATGATATCCTTTAGCCACAAGTCTTGTCTTATAGGTCTCTACCTATCCATCTACTCCAATCTTCTTCTTGAAGATCCACTTAAATCCAATGGGTACAATACCCTCAGGTGGATCAACTAGGTTCCAAACCTTATTGGAATCCATCTCAGAATTCATGGCCTCTTACCACTTCCTACAATCTATGCTCATAATAGCCTCCTCATACGTCTGAAGATCCATATCCTTGGAGTCCTATCCCTTGATATCTCCCACATATCTCTCATGAGGGATAGACACTCTACTAGACCTACACAAAGTTAGATCTTGTGTGATAGGTTCCTGAACAGATTCATCTTGTGGAATGGTGATTGAGTCAGGTTCTCCAACCTCACTCAATTTTATCATGCTCCCACTATTTCCACCAAGAACGTGCTCCTTCTCAAGAAACACTGCTCTCTTGGCAACAAAGACCTTTTGGTCCAGGCTAGAAATAATACCCACAAGTTTCCTTGGAGTATCCCATGAATATTCACATTTCCGTCCGTGATCCCAACCTATCGGGATCATGTCTCTTAACATGGGAAGGGCAGCCTCAAATCTTAATAACCATAAGATCGGGCTTCTTCCCTTTCCATATCTCATATGGAGTGGACACTACTGTGTTACTTGGAACTCTGTTCATAAGGTAAGTTGTGGTCTCTAGGACATATCCCCATAATGACACGGGAAGGTCGGCAAAACTCATCATGGACCACACCATGTCCAACAGTGTGTTATTCCATTGAGCTGAGTTGTATGAGGAGGAGTTCATTAGGATAATATTCCATGGTCCTTGAGGAACTGGGTGAACTCTATACCTAAGTATTCTCCTCCCCGATCTGATCGAAGAGTCAAGGTCGTTGCCTTCTTACCGCTGACGCCAGCCGGCTGCCCTGCGCACGCTACGTGGCGGGCTTGCAGCCAAACAACCTCGCACGGCAGCAACATGAATGCAACATCTAGGACTGTCACATTAAGAACGCAACATTCACTCTCTTTGTGTTCACAGAAAGTGAACCAGTGGGCGCTTTGGGCCCAAATCCACTGCCCACAACACCCAAACAACCTGCGGAAAGCACCAAACACCAACCATTGGCCACACATTGACCACCAAACACATTAAGCTATCGTTTGAATGGTCAGGACGTCACATTATTATCATCTAAAAGAAATTTCGTCCTTCAAATTCTGATAGAAACCTCAACACACAATTCATAACTAATTTTGCATGGTACTATCACCTAAAAGAATTAAAAGCTTACTCAAACAAGTATGGATACGCTCTTTGCATTTCCTCTACTAACTCCCAGTTATCTTCTCATCCCTCTCTGTTTTCCCATCTGATTTTCACTAACTTAATATCTTTATTTCTTAACTTTTGTGTTCTCCACCCTGTGATCTGTACTGGATATTCCGGCATAGACGTATCTAGCTTCAAATCATCATGAGTGTAGATAACAATCTGTGAAGGGTCTCGAATGTATCTTCTCAACATGGAAACATGAAACACATCATATGCGTCGATGAAGTCTGCTGGGAGATCTATTTTGTAAGCTGTTTCACCAATTCATTCTAAAATCTAGAATGAGCCTACATATCTCGAACTTAATTTACCTTTTCTCCTGAACCTTAGAACACCTTTTGTGGGAGAAACTTTCAAAAACACATAGTCACTAACTTTAAACTGTAATAGTATGTGTCTGGTATTTGCATAGCTTTTCTGTCGACTCTGGGCTGATTGAAGCTTTTCCTTGATAAACTTGACCATTTCTGAGCACTGCTAAATCAATTTTGGTCTCATAACTTTTCTTTCTCCTACCTCATGCTAGTTTAATGGTGTTCTGTACCGTCTTTCATATAAAGCTTCATGTGGTACCATTCCGATACTTGTGTGGTAACTATTATTGTAAGCAAATTCCACCATTGAATTCCTTAATTTCAGAAAACATCTGTTACTCTACTATTGGCGGGATTCTCTCCAGATGTCTATTCTTCGATATTCTCTGGGAAATTTGGTGTAGTAGGAATCGATGTCATTATGAAGGTCAACCGATGTCCACACATCGTATTCTTTATAGAGCGATGGCTGCTATTCGAGATGCTGCTTTTGCATATGTCCTTAAAGGCTCTGATCTCTCACCTGCTCAGTGTCGTTTTCTCAGTTCTTGGAGCGTTCATGTGCCATGTAGGACGCCTCAACCTCACAGGATTATCCGATGGTTTTTGCCTCCACCAGGTAGGCTCAAGTTAAATGTAGATGGGGTGTTTATGTCTGGTATTGGTATTGCAGCTGGTGGGGGCATCTTGCGAGATAGCAATAGTAATATCCTGTTTGCTTTTGCTGCCAACTACCCAAATGTTCACTCAAGCCTTCAATCGGAGGCCCTTGCTCTCTGGGATGGACTAGCTTTGTGCTGTGATAGAGATATTACTTCCGTTTTGGTTGAGTCGGACTCCCAGGTGTTGGTGCACATATTGCAAAATCGTGCCTCTTGTCCGTGGAGATTGATCTATATTCTTCATGATATTCTACACCATTGTACCAGGGTCCAGGCGTCTATATGTCATGTGTTCAGGGAAGCTAACCAGGTTGCAGATTCTTTAGCGAGTGTTGGTTGCTCCATTTCTGATTTACTTTTTGTATGGTGTTCCTGGGCTGATCTTCCCTCTTCTGTAAGGGGTCCCTATCGTCCTGATAAGATAGGTTGTCCCACTATTAGGCCCTAGGATTGGTATGTAACATTTATTTTATTTGTTAATGAATTTCCCTGTTAGGTGATGGGCGGTGGAGCGAACAACTCATCCCTTCCCTGAAGGGATGAGCGCTCTCCTGCTTCCCCTATCAGGTATCTATCTGAGTTTACTAAACAATAAGCTCTCAACATGTCTTCTATAGTCTTAATTGTTCTTTCTGTTTGTCCATCTATCTGCGGATGATAGGCCGAACTGTATCTCAACTCAGTAACAATCACTCTCTGCATACTCTCTGCTTCACTTCCGCTTCTGCTAGGACATATAACCGACCTTTAAATATGATCATACAATCATCATCAATAATGACATCTTCCATTTTCACAATCTTAGCCAAATTCTCATCTATCTTCTGAGCTTCTGCTATCTGCCAATATAACAAAGGCTCTACTGCACTGCTAGCAAACACCGCTCGCTACTGATTGTTTGGGACAAATAGAGAATTCTCGGTTACATCTTCATATAATTTCCATTCTTTTATCATCATCTGGCTCAAGACTTCATTTCTGCTCAAAGCGTCTACAACAACATTGGCCTTACCCGGGTGGTATGCTAAACTGAAATCATAATCTTTCAAATACTCCATCCATCTATGCTGCCTAGGGCTGCCAATGGATATCCACTTTCCAACTTTCCGACCGTTTCTGACCTTTCCGTATCTGTTTTTCCATTTTGATTATTTTCCATTATTTTGTTTCCGTTTCCGATAAGATATAAAATTTATTTTATTTACAAATTATATACTCTTAAAATCTTATTTCTTAATATTAAAAAACTTTAGACTAAGCTTTTAGATTCTCCTTAATTTGTAAATAGAATCTAATTAACTTGTCTCTCTCATAACATTTATTATACCTATTATTATCAAAGACATATCTTTTACCATTACTTCTAATGCTACATACATCTACCATTTGATCGTACCAAATGTTTCCGATTACTTTCCATTTCTGACCGTTTCTGATTTTCTTATAGGAAATGGATGCGGAAAGTGCCATTTCCGATTCCGACTCCAACCCGTTGGCAACCCTAACGCTGCCTGAGATTCAAGTCTTTATGTGAGAAAATGTACTTTAAGCTTGTATGATTTGTAGAGATTTCAAACTTCTCTCCATACAAATAGTGCCTCCACAATTTCAATGCAAATACCACTGCTTGTAGCTCTAAATCATGTGTTGGGTAGTTCTCTTCATGTCGCTTTAGCTGTTTGGACGCATATGCCACCACCTTTCCATGCTGCATCAATATCGCTCTGAATCCTCTCCTGGAAGCATCTACATACAATATAAAACATTCACTACCTGATGGTATCTCTAATATGGGTGTTTTAGTAAGTCTCTTCTTCAATTCCATCAAACTCTGTTGACAATCTGATGACCACACAAAGGGCACTCCTTTCCTGGTTAACCTTGTCATGGTGTTGCAATCTTCGAGAAATCATGAATGAACTGTCTGTAGTATCCTGCCAAGCCAAGAAAACTTCTACTTTATGACACTATTTTTGGATCTTCCCACTTCATAACAACTTCAACCTTAGCTAGATCTACTGCTACACCTTCTCCTGAAATCACATGACCCAAAAACTGAATTTCCCATAACCAGAACTCACATTTACTGAACTTAGCATACAACTGATGATCCCGTAAAGTCTGCAATATAATCCTCAGATGTTATGCATGCTCTTCCTCTGATGCTGAATACACCAATATGTCATCTATGAATACCACAATGAACTGATCTAAATATGGGTGAAATATTTTGTTCATCAAGTTCATGAATGTCGCTGGTGCATTAGTCAACCCAAATGGCAAAACCACAAACTTATAATGACCGTATCTTGTTCTGAAAGTTGTCTTATCAATGTCCTCTTCTCTGATCTTAAATTGATGATACCTTGATCTCAAATCAATCTTGGAGAATACCTTGGCTGACTATAACTTGTTGGGCTACAATGTGTATGATGACATGTGCATAAATGTTTTTGATGATGTGTGACATAATTGATGTTATGTAAATGTTTGGAACATGATAAAAATGACAAAAACTTAAAAAAATAACTAAATGGAAATCATGCTTTAATTGATCACCTATGTATTCATTGTATCTCACTTAGAGTGTTTCTCAATGTAGGTATGAATGCATACAAGCCAAGCAACAAGATCCAAGTGAAAAAGAACAATAAATAAACATCAAGTGATCACCTGTCGACAACCAGAAATATACCTGTCAATAGATGGACCATCCAGCAACAAACAAGCTACTGGAAGCTCAAATGGAGCAGTAGCTGTCAACAGATGGAGCTTACCTGTCGACAGATAAGGCTGCCTGTCGACAACCAGGGATCGCCTATCGACAGCCCCAGTATTCCAGGAACTTACATGGTCCTGGGAACCAGTTTTGAGTAGTAGTTGTCGATAGCTACATGGTGCTTGCCGACAAATGAAGAGAAAGTCAGATCCGATGGTCAGGATATGATCTGTATTGGGGTGATCCCTTCAAGCACGACTCTGCATACTTGGACACCTATATATATAGATCATATGAAGGTATTTTCGCAGCAAGAAGCCACCATACCAAAACCCTAAGCAAAACCCAAGAGAAAAGCTTCTCCCTGCTGCTCTAATTCAACCCTCCGTCCAGTTCATGGAAGATCCATCTCATGAGCGGAGTTGAAGTCAGTTCGTCAATGATTCAAGCTTCTCCATCAACTGGGCATCATCGACACGAAGCTTGGAGTTCTTCTGGACGACCACCAAGAAGAGTTCTTCATCTGAATTTGTTTCTAAAACTCAGAATTCTTCTCTTCTTCTACTTTTCAATACTTTGTGTGTGTGGCTGTGGTTCAAGTATCCCTTGTGCTTGATTCACGTGTGAGTTTTTGCTCTGATTGCTTGTTTGCATCAGACAATGTGGGTGTGGGTGTTGTAGAGTTGAACTTGCTGATAAGCAGTCGTTTTGTGTGTGTGTGTGGATGGTGGACGTAGGATACACAGGTTGTGTACTCCGAACCACCTTAAATTATCATGCCCTGTGGTTTAAACATTTCACAGTAGATGTTTGGTAGGCACGTGGATTATTCACGTGCTAGATAGATTGTTATTCGCTCTACTCACAATTAGCACACACGTCATAGTTTGAATATGATATAAATATGTTTAAGATTTCGATAAGTCAGTGTTGGATAAATAAAAAGAAGGCTATAGTGCTTTTAATTGGTAGTAATCTATTCAACCCCCCTTCTAGATTACTGTTCTAGATAATTCCGCATATCTTTCAATTGATATCAAAGTGAGGTTTCTCCAATTTACAGCTTTAAAAGCTTGATCTCACGATCAGGAGAAGTTCGATCTCATGGAACCTAACAAGGGGTTTATGGCTGAAGAACACTCAGTGTCTAGGCCTCCCTTCTTTGATGGCACTGACTACACTTATTGGAAAAACCGTATGCAGGTCTTTCTGAGAGCTCAAGACTACGAGCTGTGGAAGATCGTCAGCAAAGGGCCTTATGAGCTGCCTGCTGACGAGGACACCTGGACCAGAGAACAGATCCACAGAGGTACATTAAATTGGAGCGCATTGAACATGATGCAGTGCACCATACATCCGAAAGAATATTCGAGAGTCTCCATATGTAACTCAGTAAAAAAGATGTGGGACAAATTGGAGCTCATATATGAAGGTACGTCTGAGGTAAGGGAAACCAAAGCAAGCATGCTAATATCTAAATATGAGATGTTTAGAATGAAAAATCAAGAAACCATTTCAGATATGTTTGCAAGATTCATGCTAATAATAAATGGGTTGAAAAGGTCTCAAAAAGGAGTACTCAGAGAGTGACTTAGTAGGGAAGATACTTCAGTCTCTTCCATCCTCTTGGCATACTAAGGCCACTGTCATTGAGGACTCTAAAGACCTTTCAACAATGAAATTGGATGAGTTAATTGGATCCCTGATGACTTATGAAATTAACCTAAAAAGAAAAGAAACTGAGGTTAATCCTAGAAAATCCATTGCTTTAAAAGCCTCTAACAAAAGTTCTTTAAGTTCCAAGAAAGAGGCACAAAAAGAAAGTGATGAATCTGAATCGTCTAGTGATAGTGAGAATGATGAAATGGCCATGCTCACTAGACAGTTCAAAAAATTCCTCAGGATCAAAAAGAAAGGCTCAGGTAACTTCAAAACTTTTCCAAAGAAAGATTTTTCAAATAAATTTGATTCCAACAAAAAATCTGATATGATTGTGTGCTATGAGTGCAAGAAACCAAGGCACATGAGAGGTGAATGCCCAGAGCTAAAGAAAAAGCTGAAAAGGACAAGTTCACTTTCAAGAAAGCCAAGGCAATGATGGCGACTTGGAGTGATGAAGATGAAGACGAGAACGCACACGAGATGATGAAATTCAGTGCTTAATGGCAAGGAGTGAAGAATCAAATGAGGTAAACTCTTCCTTTCAAAACTATACTGTTGATGAATGGGAATAGGCATACACCTTGCTCTTTGAAAAAATTTATGAATTCAAGTCTGAAAATAACGCACTGAAAAAGAAAATCACTAATCTTGTTTCTAGCACAAGCACTGATGAACAACTTCCAATCATGTCTAAAGAAATTGACTTACTGAAAACTGAACAGGAAGGTCACTATGAAGAAATGGACTCCATGAAAGAAAAATTGCAAGAAAATGAAAAGGAAAAACAAAGTCTAATCAATTCTCTTGAAAAACTTCAAAATGAAAAATCAAGAGATTCAAAAAAGTTGGAACAAGCTGAAAAGGAATTAAGAGGAAAAACTGAAGACCTTTCAAAATTTGTAAAAGGAAAGGAAAATTTGGATGCGGTTTTAGGAGTGAAAACAAATGTAACAAGGCATGGACTTGGGTTTCAACCAGAAAAACAAAAGAAACTAGGAGAGAAATTGATTACATCTCTTGTAGATTGCAATCCAAGTGCAAGCAAGCAAGTTCAACCTATAGGTAAGCAACTGAAAAACAAACAAAAATCATCATATGTTTAACAAGTGAAGAAATCTATCGACAGACCCAATGAGAGCTGTCGACAGGCCTGGAAATATACTGCAAAAGGAAAGCCATCCAGGCAACAAAAGGCTAAAATGCAAACTCAAGTTCAACAAAATAGTAAAAGAAATGTCTTGAGAAAAACTCCATCATGCAATTACTGTAAAAAACTTAGTCATACAGAAAATCAATGCTAGAATAAATTAAACAAACTGAAATGCAAACAAGTTTGGATTCCAAAACATTTACCTTTTGGCATGAATGATCGAATGGGACCCAAAGTAATTTGGGTACCAAAACCTCTTGTCTGATCCATCTATGCAGGAATGCCTAGCAGCCCAAAATCAAAACAAATGGTACTTGGATAGCGGTTGCTCGAGGCACATGACGGGCGACAAAGAAAAATTTTGTCTGCTAGTGGAAAAAGACGGACGACAAGTTGTCTTTGGAGGTAACAATAAGGGCCAAATTATTGGCACAGGTAAGGTTGGTAAGTATGTCTCTAACTCAATAGACAATGTGCTTTTAGTTGATGGTCCTAATCACAATCTTCTTAGCATAAGCCAATTGTGTGATAAAGGCCATAAAGTCATCTTTGAAACAAATGAATGTCAAATTGTTGATAAAGAAATAGGAAGTCTCAAGTTTTCTGGAAAAAAGATGAATAACATCTATCTAGTTGATTTAGATGAACCAGAAAATAAAAATTTGTGTCTTGTTGCAAATAAACAGAATGAATTGGCTTTGTGGCATCATTGGCTAGGCCATGCAAGCTACAATGTTTTGCACAAGATCATGAGGATGAAACTGGTAAGTGGTCTTCCTGAGATTTCTTTCAATAAAAATGTGAGTTTTTGTGATGCATGTGCACAAGGAAAACAAACCAGAAAGTCTTTCAAATTTTCAAATCAAATGCTCCCTTAATCTCCTCAAAACCTTATGAATTGTTGCATATGGACCTTTTTGGACCTACTAGAACACTAAGTCTCAATGGTAAACACTTTGGGTTTGTCATTGTAGATGATTTTTCTAGGTTCACATGGGTAAAATTTCTAGCTCACAAACATGAAGTTCTGAAAAACTTTCAAGAGTTCTTCAATAAGATTGAGCATGGCAACACAAACAAAAAATGCTCAATCCGCACTGATCATGAGGAGAGTTTAACAATATTTCATTCTCTGAATTCTGCAGGAACTAAGGTATAGACCATAAGTTTTCCTCTCCAAGGACTCCAGAACAAAATGGCGTAGTGGAGAGAAAGAACAGAACCTTGGTGGAAATGGTTCGCACTCTTCTGGTTGAAAGCCAACTTCCAAGGAGCTTTTGGGTAGAAGCTGTGAACACTTCATGCTACATCCTCAATAGAGCCATGGTAAGACCTGTCATGAAGAAAACCCCGTATGAGCTCCTGAAAGGTAAGAAACCAATGATTGGATACTTCAGGATCTTTGGCTCCAAAGTCTTTATACATAACAATGATAAAGTTGATTTAGATAAATATGAAGCCAAAAGTGATCCAGGTATTTTTCTCGGATACTCAGAACATTCTAGAGCTTATAGAGTGTATAATAATAAAAACAAAACTGTGGAAGAGTCTCCACATGTTATTTTTGATGTGTATCATGCAAAAACTAACAAATCAAATGTTTCTAGGTATGATGATGATGAAGGAAAATTACTTGAAGATCAAGATGAAAAGAAACTGCCAAGATACCATGAAGAGGTTGTGGACAAGCCTGAAGACAATCCACAAGACCAAACTCTTCAAGAACAACCTCCCCAAGTGCAAATTCCTCAAGAGTAATATCCACAAGACCAAGACCAATCAGGTCCTTCAACAATCAGAAATGTCAGGTACTCAAAAGATCACCCACATGATAATGTAATTGGAAATGTATATGATAGAGTTCAAACTAGGTCTCATTTTAGACACATTGTTGAACAAGATTATTTAGCATTTGTCTCTCAGGTGGAACCTAAAAATGTTGAAGAGGCTCTAAAAGAAAATTCATGGATAGATTGTTGGGTTGAGTGTGGTTCTTCAATTTTTTAACTAATATCTCTCTCTCTCTCTCTCTCTCTAGTTTTGATGAAGACATTATGTGATTTTGTGCTTGTTGGGTTGAACATGGTACATACCTCTTTCATAGAATAATAATGCCCAACCAACATGGTTTGAACAATTTACACTTCATACTTTGATGATAATGTATTGTGCTAATAGTTTATATGTTAAATTTTCAGAGCCATATAGTTTTTGTCATGGTGGTGTCAACACATCCCTTGGTGGTGTCGACACTAGATCACTGTCCCTGAAGCCATATTTGAAGATAGGGTCAAAGTGTGTCGACACACTCAATGGTGGTGTCGACACTACTTCTGGATTCCAGGAGACCCTTTTGTCTGACTGGGACAGTGTGTCGACACACTCAATAGTGGTGTCGACACTAGACCCAACTTCCAGGAGATGATTTTGTTCGTCTGGGACAATGTGTCGACACACTCAGTAGGAGTGTCGACACACTCCGGCTAAAGTCTTCTCATCTGATTCCTCTGGACACGTGGCCGCTTGGGGTTCAAGGGGACTTGCCTTGGATCATGTGCCCACGCACCCCAAGGGTACAATTAGACTTATGGGGCTATATATACCCCTAATTATCGGCCCCCCAAAAGAGAGGAGACCTCCAGAATATTCCAGAAAATGTTTTTGGCGGCAAAGAGGGGAATCTCCCACTCTCGTTCATCTAGGTGCTGTGGTGATCCATCTACATCCTTGGACAGCACAAGGGATTGAAGGAGAGCTCTAAAGAAGAAGCTGAAGCACCTTTCAAAGGAGCAGATCTAGCATAAGCAAGGAATTGAAGGAAATTTCTGGTGATCCAAAGGCTACTGAAGCAGAGCATCACTAAGTGATTGAAAACATCAACAAATCTCTTCAATTCAACCTTCTGCAACAGAATCTCCATCAGAGGACACAAATACTGTATCTATTCCTATCATTTCTGAAGTTGTTCTCCTGATTCATCATGGGATTTTGCATGAAGTGTTGCACAAGTTTCTATGAATGAATTTGTCTTAAATCAGATCTTTGCTAGAGGATTTGATTTGTGTTGGTCTTGATCTAGCTTGTGTCTTGTGAGCTATTGAGCTCGATTTGTGTGAGTTGTCTACTCAGTGTGTTGTTGAGCAAGTGTGCTCAGTTTCTGGAGTGGGTGTGCTCTAGAATTTGTGTGTAAGTTGTTGAACTCAAGGGTGTTGGAGTCGTCGTGCTCCAGTGTGAGTTGTACTCAAATTTTGAGTAGTGTGTCCTCACTGTGTGAGGGGTGGATGTAGGGATCACAAGTGTGATTTCCGAACCACCTAAAAAATCCTATGTGAAATGGTTTGAATTGTTGATCTGCGTTAGATGATTGCATAGGATTGCGATTTCACACTGATTACTTAAATGTCTCACACCTTCCTTCACACACTCATACCTTAGATCTGGAAATTGTTTCTGTGATTAGATATCTGAGTTAAAATAGTTTTTATTTTCTTAAGCTTCCGCAAAAATTGGTAACAGATCTGTTCAACCCCCCCCCCCCCCCTTCTACATCTGCTTCACCTAATCACTCGATCCTACAATTGGTATTAGAGCGGGTTCACAATTGTTCTGATCTGATTTGAGTGTTTTTGTCTGCTTTTTGTGTGACACTTGCTTGAATTGGTTGATTGTCTTATTTCTGTTTTGCTTCCTACTTAATGGATTCTCGAGGTTTTGTTGCTGAAGGTCATTCCATTAATAGGCCACCATTTTTCAATGGGTCTGATTACTCCTATTGGAAAGATCGCATGCAGGTTTTTCGTAGGGCTCAAAACTATGAAATCTGGAAGGTAGTTGAAGTGGGTCCTTATGAAAATCAAGGAGATGAGGAGAATTGGACTAGAGAATAGATTAGGATGGCCACTCTTAACTACAGTGCCATGAACATGCTTCAGTGTGCAGTCCACCCTAAAGAATATTCAAGAATATCCATGTGTAAATCTGCTAAAGAGATGTGGGATAAACTTGAATTAATGTATGAGGGAACATCTCAAGTTAGGGAAACTAAAGCAAACATACTTGTTTCTGAATATGAATTGTTCATGATGAAATCTGATTAATCAATTTCTGAAATGTTTGCTAGGTTTATGACAATTGTCAATGGACTGAAGGCACTAGGTAAAGAGTACACTGATGCTAATTTGGTAAGAAAGATTTTGCGCTCTCTCTCATCTATCTGGCATACTAAGGCCACTGTGATTGAAGATTCTAAGGATTTGTCCAAAATCTCTTTGGATGAACTCATAGGATCTTTAATGACATATGAAATAAATTTGAAAAGAAATGAAGAGCATATGCTTAAAACCAAATCAGTTGCACTTAAAGCCTCATCAAGTAACAAAGATAAAAGTCAAGAGAAATCAAGTTCTGAAGAGTCTGAGTCCAATGAGGATGAACTTGCCCTTATGACTAGGCAATTCAGAAAATTTCTAAAATCAAGAAAAGGAAGATTCACTAAAAAGAAGAAATTCTCTTCTGGCAAAAGGAATATTTCTTTTTCAAATGCTAATTCTAATAGAAATCAAAAAACTGATGAGACTATTATTTGCTACAGGTGCAACAAGGCAGGACATATGAAAGGGGAATGTCCTGAGAATAAAAAGGACAAGTACAAAAAGAACAACAAAATGAAGAAGCCTAAAGCTATGGTAGCAACTTGGTCAGATGATGATCAAAGTGAGGATGAAGAAGAGAAGTCCTCAAGCTCAGGGAATGAGGAGCTATGTTTTATGGCCAACAGCAGTGATGGAAAGGTAAGTACTTCCTTTGAACAATATATTATTGAAGATTGGCAAGATGCATATGCTGGGTTGGTTGAAAATTTTCTGAAATAAGAAAAGACAACAAATATCTGAAAAAGAAATTTGAAAATGCCATGCATAATACTTCATTGAATAGAAGAATTTCTGAACTTGAAAATGAAGCATATGAACTCAATGAAGAAAAGGAAAAACTTCTGAATGAAATTGATGAATTCAAACTTGCATCTCAAAAGGCCAGTAATGATTTTAAAAAACTTTCTGAAAAAATGGAATTGCAACAAAGGGAAAAGCAACAAGCTATTGATGAGATTCAGAATCTGAAAAACTTGCTGGAAGAAAAGGAACAAGTAATTAAAACCTTCACAAAAGAAAAAGACAATCTTGATGCTTTGCTAGGAGCAAAATGAGAACTGAGAAACATGGACTAGGATTCACCACACAAAAATCCTTGAAGAATAAATCTGATGAAAAGAAAGAAAAATCTTCAAAAACTTCCCTGATAAAATTTGTTAAAAGTGCTAGTCCAGAAAACAACAATAAACAAGTGTTAAATAACACATCTGAAATTTTCAAGAATTAAAACAAAAAGAATGTCTCTAACCAAAAGAAACAAAATGGGTCGACACCAGTCCAACACAGGTTGGCCTATCCAAGTCTGAAAATCAACAATCAGTTAAACAAAAAATCAAACAAAAACTCAAATAATAATGAAAACATAAAAAGAAACCTTCATGATAATTCTTGGAGATCCAAAATAACACATCAATCTGATTGGATCAACTCTTGGAATCAATGGTATCATAATCCTTATTGGTACCATTCACAATTCTTTTATCCAAAATTCCCAAGATACCAACAGAATCCTTGATTTGAATTTCCATACATGAATGATCATGCCCAAGTGCATAACCTCCATGCTTATGAAAGAAAGAACACTGGTGTTTTCATTTCAAAAAGAAATACTAAGTTGGAAAAAAGAGAAATCACTTCTAAAACAAATCAAATGCCAAAAACAACACAAATTTAGATTAGAAAAGATCTATTGTCTCTGCTCAAACACACTAATGGTCCCAACAATGTTTGGGTACTAAAATCTTCTCTTCTCTGATTTGATTTTTGCAGGAAGGTCATACACCCAACTCCAATGTATGGTTTCTTGATAGTGGGTGTTCACGACACATGACAGGAGACGAACAAAGTTCTCATTTCTGATTGAAAAGGAGGGAGGATCTGTCACATTTGGAGGCAATAATAAAGGGAAAATCATTGGATCTGGAAAGGTTGGTAGATCCTCCTCAAACTCAATTGAAAATGTTTTGTTAGTTGATGGTTTGAACTATAACTTGTTGAGTATTAGCCAATGTGTGACAAAGGTCACAAGGTTGTGTTTGAATCAGATTTTTGCAAAATAATTGATTCTTCAACTGATAAAATAAAATTCTTTGGCAAGAGAGAGAATAATGTCTACATGATCAATCTTGACAAAAATTTTGCTGAAAACATTTGTTTAGTTGCAAATATAGATGAAATTGCATGGACATGGCATAAAAGACTTGGTCATGTAAGTTTCAACACAATAAATAAACTCTCAAGGCTAAATCTGGTTAAAGGACTTCCTGAATCTTTTCCAAACATTGAGAATCAACTCTGTGGGATATGTGCTCAAGGAAAACAAATCAGAAAATCTTTTAAAACCTTCAATGATGTACTCACATCTAAGCCACTAGAATTACTTCATATGATCTTTTTGGGCCAACAAGGATTCTTAGTCTTAGTGGAAAAAGATATGTTTTTGTCATCATTGATGATTTTACTAGATATACTTGGGTTATTTTTCTATCCCACAAGAGTGATGCTTGCCTAGAATTCAGGAACTTCTGCACCTCTGCCTTAACCGATTTTTCTCATAAAATCAAATCCATTTTAACTGATAATGGGGGTGAATTTGAGAACAAATCTTTTTCTGATTTGTGTGCTGAACTAAACATTTTCCATAAATTCTCTTCTTCAAGAACTCCAGAACAAAATGGAGTTGTGGAAAGGAAGAATAGAACACTTGTGGAAATGGCTAGATCCATGCTCTTGGAAAGCAAACTGCCCAAATCCTTCTAGGCTGAAGCTATAAACACAGCAAATCACATTCTAAATAGAGCATTGGTCAAACCAAAAATCAGAAAAACCCCCTATGAACTGTTAAAAAACAAAAAACCAACTTTGTCTTACTTTAAAGTCTTTGGTTGCAAATGCTTTGTACATAATAATAATAAAGAAAATCTTGATAAATTTGATGCCAAAAGTCATAAAGGCATTTTTCTTGGCTATTCAGAAATCTCTAGAGCTTTTAGAGTGTACATTCTCAAAAATAAAACTGTGGAAGAATCTCCACATGTAGTCTTTGATGAAAACTCATTCTCAACTGATGATTCTACATCTTGCAGGGTTCCTCGGAATAAGGAAGAAGATGATTTCATTGTTGAATCTTCACCAACTATTGAGGAAAGTACCGACTCACTTGAAATTCTGGACAACCATTCACCTACCACAAGTGGATCAGGTAATATTGTTCCAGACTTGAATGCATCTCAAGAGGTAATTCCTGAAAATAGATTTTTGAGAGATCATCCAATTGAAAATGTAGTTGGCAATGTGCATGATAGAGTTAGAACTAGATCATCCTTTTTGAATGCAATTCATGAAGACCCACTAGTAGTAATTTCCCAAATTGAACCCAAGTCAATTGATGAAGCTCTAATGAGTGAAGATTGGATCAATGCCATGCATGATGAACTTCATCAATTTGACAGAAATCAAGTGTGGGATTAGTACCTAGACCTAGTGACCAATCTGTTATTGGCACTAGATGGGTATTTAGAAATAAACTGAATGAAAATGGTCAAGTTGTTAGGAATAAAGCTAGACTAGTTGCCAAGGGGTACAATCAAGAGTTTGGGATTGATTTTGAAGAGTCATTTTCCCCTGTAGCTAGGCTAGAAGCTGTGAGGATATTTCTTGCTTTTGCATCACCTCTGAAATTTAAAGTTTTCCAAATGGATGTCAAAAGTGCCTTTTTGAATGATTACATAAAAGAAAATGTTTTTGTAGAACAGCCTCCAGGCTTTGAAAATGTAAAATTTCCTGATCATGTTTTCAAACGTCACAAGGATCTTTATGGTCTCAAGCAAGCTCCAAAAGCTTGGTATGACCGTTTAAGTTCATTCTTATTGGATAAAGGATACACTAGAGGTAATGTTGATCAAACCTTGTTCACAAAAATAGTGAATAAACAAATAATTGATGTCTAAATTTATGTTGATGACATAATTTTTGGAACCACAAATAAAGGTCTGTGTACTGAATTTGCTAACCAAATGAAAACTGAATTTGAAATGAGTTTAATGGGCGACTTACAATTCTTTTTGGGATTACAGGTTAACCAAACCAGTGAAGGGATCTTCATAAGTCAAACAAAGTATGTCAAAGAACTTTTGAAAAGGTTTAACTTTCAAAACCTCAAGCACTCAAGCACACCAATTGTAATAAATAAAAATCTAGAAGAAGATTCACTTGGTAAGTCAGTAGACCCAAAGACATACAGAGGTATGATTGGATCTCTACTTTATCTTACTACTTCTAGACCTGATATTCAATTCAGTGTATGCTTGTGTGCAAGGTTTCAAGCTAATCTTAAAGAAAGTCACATGTTAGCTGTCAAAAGAATCTTTAAATATCTTGTTGGGACATGTGAGATTGGCATTTGGTATCCTGCTGGTTGTAAATTAGATTTGATTGCTTATTGTGATGCTGATTATGCGGGTTGTAAGCTTGATAGAAAAAGTACTAGTGGCTTGTGCTTATATCTAGGTGGATGCCTGATTTCTTGGGCTTCCAAAAAGCAACACTCGGTTGCTCTATCCACTGCAGAGGCTGAGTATGTTGCGGCTGGGTGTTGTGGCACACAAATTCTTTAGGTGAAACACAAGCTCCTAGACTATAATCATAAGTTAGGTTGTATTCCCATTTTATGTGATAACACTAGTGCTATTAATCTGTCTAAAAACCCAATTCAGCATTCTCGCACAAAACACATTGAAATAAGACATCATTTATTAAGGGATGAGGTAGCTAAGAAATTTTTTGAGCTTCATTTCATTGAAACGGAAAATCAAATTGCTGATATTTTCACCAAGCCTCTTCCAGAAAACAGATTTTCATCTTTAAGGAGAGAGCTTGGGTTATGCAAATGTCCACATTCTTCTTGACCTCTCCATCATTGGGTTGAGTGTTGTGTGTGTCCTTGTTCAAGCACACTCTGAGGGGGAGTAATTGCTTCATGATGTAAATATTCCTTTCACTTTACATTCTTCTATCTATTTTCTTTGCCAATGAAACACTTTCCATTTTTGCAAATAAGCTCTTCACTCTCACATTGCATTGGAATTCTTGGTATATCAAATGGTGATTTAAAGAAAGACAAGTTAAGCTTGTCTAGACACTTTCACTATGCGTGAGTATATGTCTCCACCAAGTATCAAGAATCATGTATGCAATTGTTAAGGGGGAGTCCTTGTTCTTCAACAAAATCATTCTTGCTATAAAATCTTTTGATTCTCTTTATTGTAATGAAAGACTTCTAGAATCATCAACTCAGGGGGAGCTAAAGAATTCATAACTCTTTTCTTACATAAACTCAGAATTCATTCATTGTGTTGACACAATTCCTATTCATGATATGTTCATTAATTTTCTCAAAAGAAACCCCAGAATGACTTTTTGACTGATCTACTACATCTTTACAGGCAATATTTAATTATATTCTGACTTCCTAAAGTAATTTAAATTTCTTAAAGACATGAAGTTCAAATGTGCATTGAATTTAGACATCTCTTTTATAACTGATGAGGGAAAAGGTTGTATTCAATTTTATAATATTCTCCTTCAATGTTTCTTTTTACATAGTAATGGCACTGTCACGCCCCAACGCGGAATATCGGAGTGCGAAGGCAGTTGCAAGAAAAGGTATAGAGCGTATACTAGACATCAAACCATTGCACATTGAATAATACTAAAACAAATCTTTCTCATTAATAACTTTTCCAATGTCTAGTTACAACCACTAATATCAGAGCCATTCCGTAGGGCCCAATTACATTTCATTAAAAGGAAATAACTAACTACAACTCTACGATAACATAATGACTCGAGGGTACTCCTGGCTTCACTCTTGGTTATTCCCCTCCTCCTGAGTGTATGTGTCATCCTCGGTCTCACCTGAGAACACAACATCAAATAGCGTAGGGTGAGCGATGACGCCCAGTAGGACTTAAATCTCAGGCTCAAGCAGGCTTTAAATAATTAACGCATTTAATGGCAGAGTGTCTAAAGATAGCAGGTACAAGAGAGTCAAAATATAGCACAACAGGTAACAAGATAGCACCATAGCACGAGATTGAGTATAGTTTCCAAAAATAGCACAAGTATCGAATATAGCACGAATAGCAGGATGGCCATAGCACAACTAGCACAAGTATGGTAATAGCACGACGAGTATAGCACTTGTTTGTCATTCTAGACATCGAGAGAGTATAGCACGTTTTGTGTTTTGATTGTCATATAGATAGTCGAGATAGATAGCACTTGAGTGTAATGCCAAACACTCTGATCATTTAACTCCCATGGGCACTAGCACTTTCGGGCGCACATCCCAGGACCAGATCGGGCCCTTTATATATTGCCAGGCATTGGTTATATTGTTTATCTTTAGACAATCAGTCAATGGCCAATATAGAGTACCAAGAAGTAGATGAGAGCACTAGATGAATAGACGAGAAAGTAGAGTGAACGTGAATAGACGAGCGAGTAGAGTACAGATGAGAGCTAGTGGTCATTGCACGTAATACGTCGAGTAATCAGGCGATAGTAACAGTTGCACAACACGCGCACTTGGTGTTGGCAGTCAGGTGGAACTCACGACCCTACCACTGGCCTTGTTATGCATAGGTCCAGAGGTCCGGCGTGATTTAAGACGAGAGTGAATCTCTAATAGCCGTTTGGATCATATAGATCCCTAAAGGGTATCATAGGTATTAGGGTACAACCGGCTCGTCGACCATATAGGAATCCATGATCAGAGGAGACTTACGGAGGCCTTGTGCAAGAGTTCACTAGTCCGGCGAAAGGAATATCCGACGAGAGTTCACCACAAGCCAAGTAAAGTGTGTATATAAAACATGTGCTCGACGTTCTAGAGGAATTCTAGAACAGTGGAGCGTCGATATCGGTATATAAACAACGCAAGAAACGAATACAAGTCCTTTAAAATAGGGCAATTAATATACTTTATTGCAATAAATTACCAGATACATTATGAGATATTTTCTGCAAGATTTCAGCCATAAATGGATGGTTCAAGTGTGTGCAAGTGCAAGAGAAATCATAGATAGAAATAAGTCGTGAACATATATTTAAATCATTCAATATAGCATCCTTTTTAAGTAGGTTTTTTACTGGGGGTATAACGGTAAGAAGGCGTAAGGATTATTTAGAAAGCGACAAAGAATATTTTTCATGGGTTTTTATCAAAAACTGAGAAGGCGACATAGGTCAATGAGCATTGCGACAGGGGCCAGGCAGAACGCGACAGGGTCCTGTACGGGTTGCGACATGGCTGTCTGTTCAGGCGGCCAGAACGCGACGTAGGTACTGTCGCATTCAGAAAGCGACAAGGAAGGCGTCGCGATGACTTGAGAAAGCGACAAGTGGATGGTCGCAATCAGACCCAGAAGGCGACATATCGGCCTGTCGCAATCTGGTTGTCTGCACCTGGCCCTGACAGGATTCAGACCAGGCTTTGGATTGCGGGCCAACTTGAAATCAAATGATACAGGGTGCTTTGAAAAATCATAACTAATTGTATAGTGAACAAAAAATCATGAAACCAGTTGCAAATTAAACTAGACATGTAAGAGTACTTCCAGTAAATCGGAATCTGAGAGAGAGCATGGTTTGAACATGGTTTGAGAACGAACAAGGACGAGTAACATAGAACATGACATAGAGAGCAAGACTGCTTTAATTCGAGCAACATGCTCAATGAAATTTAGGCTTTTTAGGAGCAAATGATCCCTAACAACATGAAGTATCTACAGTAAAACTTTCGTAGCATGGGATCAAGTATACATAGAGATTTGAATTAAACATGACACCTCGGGGTTCATGTTTGCAGTTCTTCAAAAATTAAGAACAAAAGATAGGATGGATGGAAAATATGAAACTTGGGGGTTTCGTTCAAGAGGGTAGGAAGAACCTACAGAAAAAGTTTCATGGTTTATGCTTGTGAGAATGCCTACCTTGACTTGATTTGTCTTCTAGGGCTAGAACTTGAAGAACAAGGGAAGAGGCTTCAATCTCTTCTTCTCTCCACGAAATCCTCTCCTCCTTAGCCTCCTCTCCACGTCTAGCAACTCTTGGCAACGAGCTAGGGTTGCCCAAGGGAGTTTAGGAGGTGTATTTATGCAAGTATGTATTTCTATTCCTACTACTACTCTAATTCCTCTTAAATTACGAAATTTCCTTACTCTAACCTTCCTTCCTTGCTTTCCAATCTCTATTTAGACTTGGAAAAGATCCAAATTTGTGCTATCCCATATGGGGTAGGTTTAGGAATCCAATTCCACCTCTAATTTCCTATTTAATGCATTAAATACCCCTTTTCTATTTAGGTAATAATTTAGTTACGAATTTAGGGTATTTTCCTATTATTCTCCCTTTGTAAATTCATATTTTTGACCCAATAAATACTAGAAGATCCATTAAGCAAAGCCCATTACTCTTTTCCATCTAATGGGTTTTATTTAATGCTCTAATTAAATATCCATTTAGCTAGGTTTTAAATTCTTTATTTAAATTTTTAATTTTCGTAAAAATTCAGGTTGCTACAGGCACTAATGCTGAGAAACTACAAACCTTCACACAAAATGAAGTGCCATGTATGTCATGAGGTGTTTTTGCTATCTCTGTTCCAAGGGGTCAATCAGAATAAAAAAAAAAATCCTTATAATATTGATGATAATTGAGTAACTGGAAATATTGACGTCTTATAAACGTATATTTTCATGTCAAAAGGTTATCATTTGCCCCTTTGAAACTGGATAATGATAAAATCTTTAGTAATCAGGGACTATGGTGTGTAAAACACATTAGTTCCTGTGTGAACAAGATTTACTACATTTGACAGTTTGATTATTTTAAAAAAAAAGTGTCCAAGGAGTTTCCCTCAAAACAAACAACCTTGCCCCAAATCAGATTGCTTAAGACTGTTTAATTTCATCACAATTGACTTCATTCTAAAAGACATTTTTCATTAACTTGGATTAGAAGAATATGAAAGATGGCTATTGCTTGTATTGAATACCCTATATCATTCAAAATGTCTTTTTAGTGTTTCATTACAATCAATGAACATCTCTTGTAAGCTGTTGTTTAACCCTTGAATTAATAATGGGCTTTTATTAAGAAATGACAAATGAATTCTTTAACATATTAAAAATCCTTGACAAGTTGATTCCATACTTCTTTCATCATCATAAAGACTTCCTTCCAATGTTTCCTGTACATATCATCAGTGTTTGTTCAGCCAGGTCGACACAGTCCTCTTCATGTGTCGACACCATCACTGGTCAGGTCGACACAGTCCCCTCCTGTGTCAACACCACTGCTTCTCCAGGCTGATTTCTTCATCAGCCACTGTTTAGCATAAAGTGTACCGGCGGATCATCTTACCTCTTCTTCTCTTGCATCGAGCCCTTTTATATGCCCTTTTTGTTTGCAGGACGACCCACCACCCCCTTACATATCCACGGAAACATGAGTTTTTCTCTCTTGTTCCCGCCATCTCCTCCTCCTCCCCATCATCTTCCTCTCTTCTCTGCTTGTTGCGATGCCTCCCAAGCAGACACCAAAAAGGGGTGCGCGGTCTAGGGCTTCTGCTCGAGGGGTTGTCATTGAAGAACCCCCAACTGAACATCGGAGCAAGCACCTCTATGATCCAACACGGCAACAGGATATGTCTTCCCCCTCTGCAACTCCCTCCAAGCGAGGTAGGTTGTCATCCTCTGGTCGTGGGAAATCCCCCAAAGTGTCTCGTCATCCCCAGAGGAAGCTTCTATCCAGTTCTTCAGACACTTCGGGCGGAATCCTCCTCCACCTCCTCTGGTTCTTCTCATCCTTCTGAAGCTACACCCTCCAAGATAGTCTCTGAAGGGAAACCTATTCTCAAGCCCAGGGCTGTTGATTTACAAGATGAGAACTTTGCCAGTGCATTTCCTAATTTCATCAACTTTTTCAAATTTCAAGGTTGTCTGCCCTTTATTTCTGAATTTCGTACTTTCTACCCTAGACTGGTGCAAGAATTCTATCAGAATTTGTCTGTTGAACCAGAAGGTTTTCAATCTGAAGTGAAAGGGGTTTCTATTCTCTTATCCACTGAGCTGGCTTCTAGACTTTTCAAGATTTCTGATGAAGGGGAAGATTACCATAACATTGAATTTGACTTGCATGAAGCATACACCTTGCTTACTGGTCTGCCTCATGATCAAACAGACTCCAGGCAAACCTATGTCACTAAGTTCAATACAAACACATTTCCACCTGTCCTTCGGTTAATTCATCACATTCTCACTACGATCATCACACCACAAGGTGGTGGAAGGGACAGGCTCACAGACATTCAGAGGTTTGTCTTGTATTGCATGAAGAAGGATATCAAGGTCAATTTGAATGTGATCATGTATTAAATATTGTTTGAAACAACCAGGACGGATCTTCATAGATCACTGCCATATGCTGCACATCCAACTATTGTCTTTCAGCATTTTGGTGTTTCTTTTGCAAATGAAAAAGTTCAATCAATTCCACAAAACAATATTTATTGTTTGAAACATTTACAACAATTTATGGGATTTCGGATTGAGGGTGCTCAAGTTTGTCGAGGGCCAATTGTTGAGCCACCTGCTGCACCTGAACAAGAGGAACAGCCTCCTGCTGTTCAATCACCACAACCTGCTCCAGAGGTTCAGCACCCACATGAGGTTGAGGTCCAAGTTCCTCCAGATACACACCAATCACCCACACTACCTGGTTCTTCACCTCCACCTCATGATGTGGATCCTCCATCCTTCTTTCCCCAATTCCCTGGTTTAGCATGCACTTCTACTGGTGGACCTTCTGTTCCACCAGAGCTGTACACCTTTCTTGAAGACAAGTTTGCCACTCTCAATTCTTCTATTCTTCAACTGGCAAACAGATTTGAGCTTCGAATTCAAAGGTTGGAAAGTACAGTTAATGGTCAGTTTATTAGATAGAAAGAGATAGCAGAACATGCAACCCATAGATTCAACAGGCTTATTGGCACCTTGGGAGATTCCTGTGGCCAATTGAAAGAACTTCAAGACAAGCTTGAAATTGTTCTCCAAGGAATTTTGGCTAACACTCAGCGAGGTCTTTTCAATAGTCAAGAAGCTGTCTCTCAAGTGTCAAAGACTCGACATTCTTTTGCTCACTTGGTTGATGATATGGAAGGAATGAAAAACTTGTTAGCTCATATTGATCAGAAAATGGCAGCTCTCAAGAGTGAGCTTCATTCTTTTCACAGACATGGCAGTATTCCAAGCTCTTCTTCAGCATCCCCACCTATGTCAGCTGATCTCAGCTCTTTTCAAGCAAATATGTATGACAATCATCAATGCATGGAAGAACTATTGCATACTCGTTTGGCTACCATGCAATCTCAGCTGAGGACGAACTTATCTGCTATGGAGGCTAGAATGCAGTCTATAGAATCTATTTTACTCCCTCTCCCTCCTCCACCTCCATCCTCTTGATGGATTTTCTTGTTTTGATGTTGTCAAAGGGGGAGAAGGGTTAGTTCATGGGATGCTTGCTTGTTAGCAACATTTTGTTTTTGGCTATGACAACTGTCATATTTTGTAGAAAATCTCTTTTAATGACAATTGCTGGTATGATGAACATGTTGAATGTCCTTGCTATGGTTCTTGTATGCTTGGAACTATGTGAATGAATGACTCAAAAAATCAATTGTATAAGAAAATCAAACTTCCATGTTGACTCATTGTTGCCATCATCAAAAAGGGGGAGAATGTTGGGTTGAGTGTGGTTCTATAATTTTTTAACTAATCTCTCTCTCTCTAGTTTTGATGATGACATTATGTGATTTTGTGCTTGTTGGGTTGAACATGGTACATACCTCTTTCATAGAATAATAATGCCCAACCAACATGGTTTGAACATTTTACACTTCATACTTTGATGATAATGTATTGTGCTAATAGTTTATATGTTACATTTTCAGGGCCATACAGTTTTTGTCATGGTGGTGTCGACACATCCCTTGGTGGTGTCGACACTAGATCATTGTCCCTAAAGCCATATTTGAAGATAGGGTCAAAGTGTGTCGACACACTCAATGGTGGTGTCGACACTAGTTCCGGATTCTAGGAGACCCTTTTGTCTGACTGGGACAGTGTGTCAACACACTCAATAGTGGTGTCGACACTAGACCCAGCTTCCAGGAGATGATTTTGTCTGTCTGGGACAGTGTGTCGACACACTCAGTAGGAGTGTCGACACACTCCAGCTAAAGTCTTCTCATCTAATTCCTATGGACACGTGACCGCTTGGGGTTCAATGGGACTTGCCTTGGATCATGTGCCCACGCACCCCAAGGGTACAATTGGACTTATGGGGCTATATATACCCCCAATTATCGGCCCCCCAAAAGAGAGGAGACCTCCAGAATATTCCAGAAAAAGCTTTTGGTGGCAAAGAGGGAATCTCCCGCTCTCGTTCATCTGGGTGCTGTGGTGATCCATCTACATCCTTGGACAGCACAAGGGATTGAAGGAGAGCTCTGGAGAAGGAGCTGAAGCACCTTTCAAAGGAGTAGATCCAGCAGAAGCAAGGAATTGAAGGAAAGTTCTGGTGATCCAAAGGCTACTGAAGCAGAGCATCGCCAAGTGATTGAAAACATCAACGAATCTCTTCAATTCAACCTTCTGTAATGGAATCTCCATCAGAGGACACAAATATTGTATCTATTCCTATCATTTCTGAAGTTGTTCTCCTGATTCATCCATGGGATTTGTGCATGAAGTGTTGCACAAGTTTCTGTGAATGAATTTGTCTTGAATCAGATCTTTGCTAGAGGATTTGATTTGTGTTGGCCTTGATCTAGCTTGTGTCTTGTGAGATATTGAGCTCGGTTTGTGTGAGTTTTCTACTCAGTGTGTGGTTGAGCAAGTGTGCTCAGTTTCTAGAGCGTGTGTGCTCTAGAATTTGTGTGTAAGTTGTTGAACTCAAGGGTGTTGGAGTCGTCGTGGTTTGAATTGTATTTGCATTTTTGCATAGGATTGCGATTTCACACTGATTACCTCACACCTTCTTTCACACACTCATACCATAGATCAAAATTATCTCTGAGTGAATAGTTTTATTGCTTAAACTTCCTCACTATTCCTTCCCCCCCCCTTCTAGATCTGCTACACCTAATCACTCCATCCTACATAGATGCTATGCATGAAGAGCTTGGGCAATTTGAAAGAAACAATGTATGGAGCTTAGTTCCTAGGACCCCTGAAATTTCTGTAATAGGAACAAGATGGGTATTTAGGAATAAGCTAAATGAAGAGGGTAAAGTGGTGAGAAACAAAGCTAGACTGGTAGCAAAAGGATATAATCAAGAATTTGGGATAGACTTCGAAGAATCCTTTGCACCTGTAGCTAGACTTGAGGCAGTTAGAATTTTGTTAGCATATGCATGTTCAAACAAGTTCAAACTTTTTCAAATGGATGTTAAAACTGCCTTCTTGAATGGTTACATCAAAGAAGAAGTCTATGTTTCTCAACCACCTGGATTTGAGAATAATGATAAGCCTAACCATGTCTATAAATTGCACAAAGCTCTCTATGGTTTGAAACAGGCACCCCGAGCTTGGTATGACAGACTGAGCAACTTCTTAGTGAGTAAGAACTACTCAAGAGATAAAGTGGACCAAACTCTTTTTACTAAATATGTTCACAATCACATCATTGTTGTTCAAGTCTATGTGGATGACATCATTTTTGGTTCAACTAACCCTCACTGTGTGAAGAGTTCTCAAAATACATGCACAGTGAATTTGAGATGAGTTTAATGGGGGAGCTTCAATGTTTTCTTGGCTTGCAGGTAAAACAATATGAAGATGGCTTCTTCATCAACCAAGAACAATATGTCAAGGAGCTACTGAAACAATTTCAATTCAAATAAGCCAAGCCAGCCTCTACACCAATGAGCACGTGTAAAACTAGAAAATGATGAGAAAGGTAAAACAGTAGATGCAAAGCAATTCCGAGGTATGATTGGCTCACTCCTTTACCTTACTACAAGTAGGCCAGGCATTCAATTCAGTGTTTGCCTTTGTGCTAGATACCAATCTAGTCCAAAGGAAAGCCATATAGTTGCAGTTAAAAGGATTTTCGATATCTCTCAGGTACACATGATTTGGGTTTATGGTATCCAGCAGGTAGCAACTTTGATTTGGTTTCATATTCTGATGCTGATTATGCTGGATGTAAAATTGATAGAAAGAGCACTAGTGGGTATTGCCAACTTCTAGGGGGTTGCATGGTTTCGTGGGCATCCAAGAAGCAACACTCGGTTGCACTTTCCACTGCAGAGGTAGAATATGTTGTTGTAGAGAGTTGTGCAGCTCAAGTGTTGTGGATAAAAAGTCAATTGTGTGACTACAACATTGACATTGGATGCACACCTATTCTATGTGACAATACTAGTGCTATAAATCTTTCCAAGAACCCAATTCAACACTCAAGGACCAAACACATTGAGATTAGACATCACTTTTTAAGAGATGAGGTAGCCAACAAATCCTTGGAGCTTAACTTCATACCTACTGAAAAATAATTGACAGATATCTTCACCAAACCTCTGTCTAAAGATAGGTTCACATCATTGAGAAGAGAATTGGGCTTGTGCAAAATTCAATAAAACCAATGCCCACTTATGGAGTAAATGATCTTTGTGTGTAGTGACTATGTGGTAAATCAAATGGTGAGATGTGGAAGAACAAGTCAGGCTTGTTTGGAAACTATCATTATGCATGAGGAAACATCCTCCGCCAAGTATCCATAGTCAAGTTGTATATAAAGATCATCAACTTCGAATGGGGTAGTTAGTTTCTTTCATTTTTGGCTCATTTATCTCTAAAAAGGGATGAAAGTTTGGTGCTCATATTTTTATGAATGTTAATTTTCTGTGAAAATGCTTACTTGGATGTGTACGTCATTGTTTGAATTGCTTGAATGTTGAGTCGTATCATGCATACACTATGGGGGAGTAAGTCAAGGTAGGTTGAGTGAAATGCTTGAGAGAAACCCTTCATATTCATTGTTTAATTATCTCTCAAAATCTTGGCCTTCATCTCACTAAATTCAAAGCCTCAAAACCCATTTACCAAGTACCTGTCGACAGCCAGACCACCAGCTGTCGACAGATCCCCTCATCCAGAACCACATTTCTTCTGTGAAACAGTAGCTGTCTACAGCCCCTTCTTCAGCTGTCGACAGATGGGCTCTTTCAGAACACCAATTCTTCTGTTTCTCACTAGCTGTCGACAACCACATTCTTGTTGTCGACAGATGCCCTTCAATTGTGAAAACATCAGCATTTCTTGGCAATTCTTCATGAGTATGTTCATATTATTGATGCAAGGGAGAACTGGGAATTAATATTCATTACAACTTTTCATACTCACATAGTATCAAAGACATTGAATTAATCACAATGATTTTGAAATAATATTTTGTGCTTGAGTGTAGGTTGTGTCATCTAGAAGACATTGAACAAATCTAATCATTTTAACCTAACTCACTTGAATAACTCCCTTGTGGATGATCATGTTTCTAAAATGGATTGATAAGTAAGAAGGTTATTGAACTTAATGTTTTTACATTGGCCTTTGACCTTAAATACTCTTTGACCTTGATTTTCAAATTTTAAACAAATGGGAGAAAAGCTACCTATTTCTAAACTCAAAAGTTCAAACAAATTTGTGAAAAGGGACAAAGGCAGAGCAATGATGAGCATTACTGAGTAACCGGGGACATGGGTATCACCAATGTCTGTCTTCGCGTCAAAAAGTCCTTATGTTATCTTTGCACAATGGTATGATGGTCACTCACACTGAGTCACTGGGGGTACGGGCATCACCAATGTCTACCTTCACGTCAAAAGGTGTAAGTGATCCTAATTACCACTTTTCCCACTTTAATTTGACAAAAAAAAATCGTTAAATGTTAGAAATAGAGTGAAGCCTCCATGATTTCAAATCAAGGCCAACATGTTGTTTATTGTCAATTGTTCATGTAGACATTGCCTTCATTTACCAACTGAACATCCCCACTAAGATATATGATTTTCTTCAATGGTTTTATTCAAAGGGGTTATCTTAGTTTCATAAGTTTTTGAACGATGTATTTTATATGCCATAACTTAGGATTCCCGGAATATTATCTCTCAACCATTGTAGATTTTTTTATGTGTCTTAATACTAGTGTTTATGACACTTTGTAATGGGTATAAACCTATTCTCAACCTTGCAATCCCATTTGAACACTCATTCCCCACTCAAATCTTTCACAATTTAGTTCTGGGGTCAAGTAGTTTTCTGCTTCATTTCTTTCCCCTTCTCTTGAGTCATGAGTCCGTAAACTCTGTCATTTCTTTCTCCTTCTCTTTTATTTTTGTTGTGTCATGTAATGGATGTCCTTGTTGTCACTGTGTGTACTTAAAGTTCAATGAATGAAAACACAGTTCTTTGCTTCATTCTTATCCATGTGTGCATGAACTATCTTTTTGAATGTTGTCAAACGGGGGAGACACATCAATTGTAATTTTGTCATCATCAAAAAGGGGGAGAATGTTGGTCTACAATGCGTATGATGACATGTACATAAATGTTTTTGATGATGTGTGACATAATTGATGTTGGGTAAATGTTTGGAACATGATAAAAATGACAAAGACTTGAAAAAATAACTAAATGGAAATCATGCTTTTATTTATCACCTATGTATTCATTGTATCTCACTTAGAGTGTTTCTCAGTGTAGGTATGAATGCATACAAGCCAATCAACAAGATCCAAGTGAAAAAGAACAAGAAATAAACTTCAAGTGATCACCTGTCGACAACCAGGAATATACCTGTCGACAGATGGACCATCCAGCAACAAACAAGCTACTGGAAGCTCAAATGGAGCAGTAGCTGTCGACAGATGGAGCTTACCTGTTGACAGATAAGGCTGCCTGTCGACAACCAGGGATCGCCTATCGACAGCCCCAGTGTTCTAAGAACTTACATGGTTCTGGGAACCAGTTTTGAGCAGTAGCTGTCGACAGCTACATGGTGCATGTCGACAGATGAAGAGATAAGTCAGATCCGATGGTCAGGATATGATCTGCATTGGGGTGATCCCTTCAAGCACGACTCTCCATACTTGGACACCTATATATATAGATCATATGAAGGTATTTTCGCAGAAGGAGCCACCATACCAAAACCCTAAGCAAAACCCAAGAGAAAAGCTTCTCCCTACTACTCTGCGTCAACCCTTCGTCCAGTTCATGGAAGATCCATCTCACGAGCGGAGTTGAAGTCAGTTCGTCCATGATTCAAGCTTCTCCATCAACTGGGCATTATCTACACGAAGCTTGGAGTTCTTCTGGAGGACCACCAAGAAGAGTTCTTCATCTGAATTTGTTTCTAAAACTCAGAACTCTTCTCTTCTTCTACTTTTCAATACTTTGTGTGTGTGGCTATGGTTCAGGCGTCCCTTGTGCTTGATCCACGTGTGAGTTGTTGTTCTGATTGCTTGTTTGCATCAGACAATGTGGGTGTGTGTGTTGTAGAGTTGAACTTGCTGATAAGCAGTCGTTCTGTGTGTGTGTGTGGACGGTGGATGTAGGATACACAAGTTGTGTACTCCGAACCACCTTAAATCTTCGTGCCCTGTGGTTTGAACGTTTCACGATAGATGTTTGGTAGGCACGTGGATTATTCACACACTAGATAGATTGTTATTCGCTCGACTCACAATCAGCACACACGTCATAGTTCGAATCGGATATAAATCTATTTAAGATTTCGATAAGTCGGTGTTGGATAAATTAAAAGAAGGCTATAGTGTTTTAATTGGTAGTAATCTATTCAACCCCCCTTCTAGATTACTATTCTAGATAATTCTGCATATCTTTCATAACTGATCAAACAAATCATCAATTCTGGGAAGTGGATACTTGTTCTTGATGGTAACCTTATTCAACTGACGGTAATCTATACACATTCTGAGGCTGCCATCCTTCTTTCTGACAAACAATATTGGTGCTCCCCATGGTGAATAATTAGGTCTGATGAAACCTTTCTCTAACAACTCATGCAATTGCTTTTTCAATTCCTTCAACTATGCTGGTGCCATCCTGTAGGGTGCTTTTGAAATGGCATACTGCCCGCTGCAATTCCACTGTGAAATCTACCTCTCTGTGTGGAGCTAACCCTGGCAACTCTTCTGGGAACACATCTACAAACTCCTTAACCACTGGTACCATCTCTACAGACTTACCTAACTTAACTAAACTAACTGAAGCTAAATGAGCTACACACTCTGCATTGATCAACCTCCTAGCCCTAAGTGCAGAAATAATAAACTTAGGAGTATAGAACGACATACCTTGGAATTCAAACATAGCTCCATTGGGATGACAGAATCTAACCTTCTTCTTCCTATAGTCCATCACTGCCCCATTGGCTTCTAACCAATCCGTACCCAAAATCAAATCATATTCCTTTAGATGTAGTGCATACAATCTAGCTGGCAATTGATTCCTATGTATCACTATTGGGACCTCATCTAAATAACAAGAAGTAAGCATAAAACCACCTGAAGGAACCTCCACAACTAGCTCACACTGCCTCTCCTCTAAAGGGTGAACCATGCTATCCATAAAATCCTAGGAAATGAAAGAATGTGATGCACCTGTTTCAATCAATACTCTTAAGGAAAATTCAAAGAGAGGTAATATACCTTCAATCAAATTGGATGCCTTCTCTGTGCTCTGGTGATGGCCATGACCCGTCCTCGTCCCCTCTGAAAAGGTGGACATCTCCCTCGCTCTGCTAGTGGCTACTGGAATGGCTGCTATTGCTGTGGTGCCCCTCTGCCATAGCTGTATTCTCTGGGATATGGACAATTCCTACCTAGATGTCCTGGCTGCCCACAATTATAACACTTGTAGCTTGGAGGAACCGTGGGCTGCCCAGCTGTGCTCTATGTTTTATTCTTTACTTTTGGTGATAACAAAACCCATGTTTAACTTAATAATATCATCAATATATTTCATATCATGTTTCTTCCATGAATACAATATATTCTTGCATTATCACTTCAGATTTACACTAAATTCAACTCTGTCATATCCGAAGTTTCACTTCAACCAACAACATTAAATTTTGTACATCCAAAGTTTAACTTTGTCATATCTCATGTTTGGTTATACAGTTGCTTAATTAATGAGTACATAACTGTCTGCATATTAATCTTCAATGTACTATAATAGTATCACAGAAGAATGTATTTTACAAACACTATATTTGGATAGCACATATGTTCTTCTGTTTGCTCAAAATTTTTGAAGTCCAGAACTGTACTATATATTATATTATAATATATTATATATCATACTACTCCAACTCCTGGAAAGTTAAAGTATGATATCGACTATTGAACAAACGAAGTCCAACTTCGACTCCTGAAAAGTCTAAGTGGTTCAACTCCGACTCTTGGAAAGTCGAAGTGGTCCGACTCCAACTCCTGGAAAGTTGAAGTGTGATACATACTCCGACTTCTTTACAGTTGAAGTTTCTATACTTAAACATTGATTGCATTAGAACATCGATTGCTTCAATTAAACATCGATTTTGTTTAAACATCGATTACGTTCACATCGATTATGATTAAACATCGATTACATTTATACATCGATTACCTTAGAACATCGACTCTGTTCAAACATCGATTACACTTAAACATCGATTACATACATGGATTACATTCAAACATCGATTACACTTAAACATAGATTACATACATGGATTACATTGAAACATCGACTGCTTCACTTAAACATTGATTGCTTCATTTAAACATCGATTGCTTCACTTAAACATCGATTATTGTTAAATCTGACTCTGACTCCTCTAAAGTCGAAGTGTGATTAGTCTCATTGTGACTTCTGTACAGTCGAAGTCTCTATACTTAAACATCGATTGCCTCTATATTTCAAACGTTTCAAAATGTTTGTGGCGGCAACTGAAAGTTCATATGTACTTCACATGTTATCTTATTATTTCTCTGTCTGACTGGAGATCTTCTTCATGTCTATCCTTCAGGGTAGGTAAGATGTTGTAAGCAAGAAACATGGAAGTAAGGCCTCACCTAACATATCTAGATGTCAGCGGAAATCATGGACCTCTGCACATAAAAAGGTATGGGCTATCTGTCATATGATTTTTCTAGTCTAACATGTTCCTATTTGCATTAAATATCTACAGGACTATTCTACTCCAGGTTAAAACATTTGGACCTGCTGTTAGCATCTATTAGACACATGAAAATGTCTGTTAGACAGAAGCAGAAGGAGAGCAGAAGATGATGAGTTCCAACGGATTCAAGAAGCTCCAACGGCTACTCTTCAACGGAGCTCTTCAACTACTCCATAAAAGGGTGAAGCCTTGAAGTAGAACAAGAAATGAGCCTTCCTAAAAATCCTTTTGAAAGAGTGTACATCTAGTGAGAAACCTCAACGCCCTACACACTCAAAGCAAGAGAGAAAGAGCTTGAGCCCAAGAAGAAGTGTCTGCACAAGCAATCATCTGATGTCTTCAAGCTCCAAGCATTCAAGCTTCTTTTCTATTTTCACTCTCTATTGCATCATTGTAAATCTGTGGGAGAGTCTATGAGCTAAGAGTTTGAGTTCCTTAGTGTTCATCTTATATAGTTCTCAGTCTGTTCTTTCTTTCTAAGAAGACTTTGTCCAGTTGTAGGATTGTATACAGTGTTCCTCTTCTAACAGATGAACCGAGAAGCCGAAGTGCTAGGTTCTGTCGACTGTGGGATTGTAACAGTGTTCCCTTGGGTTAAGGAAAGAACCTAGCTGGGGTTGGGTGTCAGCAGAACCTAGCTAGAGGTTGAAGTCTAGCAGAACCGCATTGGGGTTTGTTCCAGAAGGGTAGTTTCTTGACCTGTAACAGAAATGAGTTTCCTTCCTACTCAGAAAGGAAGAGGACCAGCAGGGAACTAGGGGTTTGTATATCCTTGGAGGGATTGTACCCTGGTTAGTGAAATCCCAAGATTTTTTTGGGGGCTGGATGTAGGACTTCCATTTGGAAGGGCCGAACCAGGATAAATCTCTATGTTCCTTGTGTGCTTGCTTCTACGCCTTTAATTTCCTTGCATACGCTTATGTAGACTAACCAAACATTTTCAAATAGTGATTTTTGCTTCAGTGTTTTTTAGATTACCTATTCACCCCTCCCCCCAGGTTTATTCTTGCTGCCATCCATAAGCGGGCTAATAAGTGGTATCAGAGCCAAGTCTCTTCAAGCAAGTAGATCTCATGATCTATAGAGCAAAGATCAAATGGCAGCTCAAGGATTTTCTGAAAGCCAATCTGTCAACAGACCACCCTTGTTCGATGGTGAAGATTACAACTATTGGAAGATAAGGATGGAGTTCTTCCTCTAGGGTTATGACTATCAACTATGGACTATCATTGAAGAAGGAGATCTGATAGTCCTCAACCCAAGAGAAGAGTGGAAAGACAATGATAGAAATTGCTCTCACAGAACATTAAAACCAAGAATCTCATTTGCTGTGCCCTGATAAGGAGCAAATTCAACAGATCTCAACATGCAAATCAACAAGAAAATGTGAGAAAGTTGAAGCTCACATACGAAGGGACTAACAAAGTCAAAGAAAACCAGGATTGACATCTTGGTCATCAGTATGAGAATTCCAAATCTAACAGGTGGACCATTACCCAAATGTATAGTAGATTGACTAACATAACTAATGGTCTTGCAGGGCTTGGAAAGATGTACAAAATTGAAGATATGATAAGAAACATTCTATGATCCCTACCATCCAATGGACTCCAAATCACAGCCATCGAAGAAGCTAATGATCTTACAACTATGTCATTAGAAAGCTTATAGGATCATTGATGGCACATGAGATCAATATGGGCGACTATCTGAATGCTCATCTAAAAAAGAATTTACTAATGCTTTCAAAGTTATAGCTGCTCCTTCCACCTCTTCCTCTTCTAGTTCAAAAAATGCAGGCTCTGAAGACAGTGATGTAGATGATGTTGTTGTCCAAGCTTCAGAGAATTCTGAAGAAGAAGAGAATGGATCAAGAGGATCCAAAAGAAGGAGAAAAAGGAGAAAGAACCAGTCTACTAGAATGCAATAAACCGGGACATCGGAACCAGATGTCCAAGACTCAAGAAGACTGGTCAGCTAGAAAATTCAAAGAAGAAGCACAAGAAATTCAAAAGAAAACCATGGCAGCTGCTTGGGACAACGAAGAAATCTCCACTTCAGACTCATCAAGCTCAGATTCAGAAAAAGCAGGCAAGTCTAGCCCTCATGCAGAACTAGATGAGGCACATTCTGACCCATCTTTTAATTCTTGCACTGATTCAGGGTCAGAGTCTGAAGATTAGAAGATCTTTAATGAACTTATGAAAACATAAATGTGTTGTAAAAGAATTAAAGAATCTGAAAAATAACCTTACTTGCTTAGAAAACTAACTCTGATCTTAAATCAGAAATGGAACAATTGGAAACACATTAAAGGAAAGTAAAATAATAATTATCTTTTGTGAAGATTAAAGAGCAAGAATAATGAAAATTAGAGTTAAGAATAAAAATTGAAAACTCTAACTGAAGAAATCTTTATTTAAAAGATTAGTTAGAAAATTAACAAAAGATAAACATCTCTAGATCTATGCTTAAAAAGGCTCAAAATCTAGCAATAATAAACAAGGTCTTGGATATGAATCTCTTGAAAAAGGAAAACAAATTAAGGATCATGAAAAATATCAATTACCAAAGTTTGTGAAAGAAACTAAGATGCCTGAGAAAAAGGCCCCTGTAATGAACAAATGCTCTCAAAAGAAAAAAGTTTCTAAAAATCATGTTTTAAACAAACATCACAAAGACAATAAGGCCTTCAAAACAAATTATATTTATTGTTGTTCTCATTGCAATAAATTAGGCCACACAGTAAACACCTGCACTACTAAGCACTTATTATGGATTCCGAAAGGATATTTTTATGCATCTAACCATCAAGGACCCAAAAAGATTTGGATACCTACTTTTGAGTAGTTTATTTGCAAGATAGCCTTGGAGCATCAGGATCAAAGGATGCTCAAGGCATTGGTGACTGTCAGCTCTTCATCCAACTCATATCTGAAGAGGGAGTAGTCACAAATTTGTATTTAATTTACAAGTACTACTAATAAAGTTTTGCAAGTCTCTTTTTATAATATGAATACAGTAAAACTCTTGACGACTTGATAAACAACAAGTGGATATGTCAAGAAACAACAAGATCAAACAACAGGTCGACACACATAGAAATCAGGTCGACAAACACAGAAGATCAAGTTGACACACCATGAAACAACTGTCGACAGACAAGTGAAGACTCATCAAGACACACTCCAAGGAGGAGCCTCACATCAAGGAGGAGCCTCATATTAAGGGGGAGCCATACTCTAAGGGGGAGCAAGTAATAAAGGGAGATGTAAATTCATGACAAGTATTGTTGAACCTCTCTCCTTCAAACTCATAGGTAGTATTGGTAAGAAGTCTTTAAAAGAGAAAATATGAAAATGGTAAGATCCTTCCTTTTTAGGTATTGACAAAAAGGGGGGAGAGTATTTTATTCATGAATTTTCTATTTAATGCTGACTTTATGTTTTGTCAGAAAATTCACGAGTTTTTGTCATCACCTAAAAGGGAGAGATTGGTTGAACCACTCCTATATTTTATCCTTTATTTTGGTGATAACAAAACCCATGTTTAACTTAATACTATCATCAATTATATGTCATATCATGTTTCTTCCATGAATACCCCATATATTCTTGCATATCACTTCAGATTTACAGTAAATTTCAACTCTGTCATATCTGAAGTTTCACTTCACCGACAACATTAATTTATGTATATCCGAAGTTAAACTTTGTCATATCTTATGTTTTGGTTAATACACTTGCTTAATTAATGAGTGCATAACCGTCTGCAATATAATCTTCAAATGCACTATAATAGTATCACAGAAGAATGTTTTACAAAAACTATATTTGGATAGCACATATGTTCTTCTGTTTGCTCAAATTGTCTATGTATATATATTTATATATCATACTAACTCTGACTCCTAGATTCGAAGTATGATACGATTTTTGAACAAACGAAGTCCAACTCCGACTCCTTAAAGTCGAAGTGGCTAACTCCGACTCTTGGAAAGTCGAGTGGTCCTACTCCAACTCCTAGAAAGTTGAAGGTGATACATACTCCGACTTCTTTACAGTTGAAGTTTCTATACTAAACATCGATTGCTTCACTTAACATCATTTTTGTTTAACATCGATTATATTCATATCGATTATGATTAAACATCGATTACGCTTATGCATCGATTATCTTTCACATCGATTACCTTAGAACATCATCTGTGTTCAAACATCGATTTACATACATGGATTACATTCAAACATCGATTACACTTAAATATCGATTACATACAGGATTATTACATTGAAATATCCGATTGCTTCACTTAACCGATGGCTTCATTGAAAAAACATCGATTGCTTCACTTAAACATCGATTATTGTTAAATCTGACTCCGACTCCTCTAAAGTTAAAGTGTGATTAGTCTCACTGAGACTTCTATACAGTCAAAGTCTCTATACTTAAACATCAATGCCTCTATATTTCAAATGTTTCAAATTGTTTGTGGCGGAAACTGAAAGTTCATATGTACTTCACATGTTATCTTATTATTTCTCTATCTGACTGGAGATCTTCTTCCTGTCTATCTTTCAAAGTAGGTAAAATGTTGTCAGCAAAAAACATGGAAGTAAGGCCTCACCTAACACATCTAGATGTCAGTGGAAATCATGGACCTCTGCACATAAAAAGGTATGGGCTATCTGTCGTAAGACTTTTCTAGTCTAGCATGTTCCTATTTGCATTAAATGTCTACAGGACTATTCTACCCCTAGTCAAAACATTTGGATCCGTTGTTAGCATCCATTAGACACATGAAGATGTCTGTTAGACAGAAGCAGAAGGAGAGCAGAAGATGATGAGTCCCAATGGATCCAAGAAGCTCCAACAGCTACTCTTCAACGGATCTCTTCAACTACTCCATAAAAGGATGAAGCCTTGAAGCAGAACAAGAAATGAGTCTTCCTGAAAATCCTTTTGAAATAGTGTAAATCCAGTGAGAACCTCAACGCCCTACACACTCAAAGCAAGAGAGAAAGAGCTCGAGTCCAAGAAGAAGTGTGCGCACATGCAATCATCTGAAGTCTTCAAGCTTCTTTTCTCTCTTCACTCTCTCTGTGCATCATTGTAAATCTGTGGGAGAGTCTGTGAGCTGAGAGTTTGAGTTCCTTAGTGTTCATCTTGTATAGCTCTCAATTTGTTCTTTCTTTTCTAAGAAAGACTTGTGTCGAGCTGTAGGATTGTATACAGTGTTCCTCTTCTAGGGTAAAGAGAAGACCAGCCGAAGTGTTGGGTGTCTGTCCGACTGTGGAACTGTACACAGTGTTCCCCTTGGGTTAAGGGAAGAACCTGGCCAGGGTTGGTGTCAGTAGAACCTAGCTAGGGGTTTATGTCTAGTAGAAACCGCAATGGGGTTTATTCCAGGAGGGTGGCTTCTTGACCTGTAATAGAAGTGAGTTTCCTTCCTACTCAGAAAGGAAGAGGACTAGCGAGGAGCTGAGGGTTTGTATATCCTTGAGGAGATTGTACCTTGGTTAGTGAAATCCCAAGATTTGATTGGGAACTCGATGTAAGACTTTCATTTGGAAGGGCCGAACCATGATAAATCTTTGTGTTCCTTGTGTGCTTGCTTCTGCGCCTTTGATTTCCTTGCATATGCTTATTTAGACTAACCACACATTTTCAAGTGGTCATTTTTGTTTCAGTTTTTCATATTACCCCCATTAACCCCCCCCCCCCCCCTTCTAGGTTTATCTTGCTACCATCTATAAGCGGGCACACTCCTGCTGAGACTCCTCTGGCACTGGCCTAAAGCCTCGGCCCTGCTGAAAACTCTATTGAAACCCCTGATGCCTACCACCACCTCATCCTCTGAATATCTTCTTCAATTTGGTAGCCCACTTAGCAAACCCTGATGATGATGATGCTCCTAAAGGCGCCTTACCCTTACTAATACATGGGGATCGTTGTGGAAGCCAAAAGCTACTTGTCTCTCCCAACTGCCTATCTTGTACAGTCCTCCCTAAAATGGCTGCTCTCTGAGCTACTTCTTCCACCGTTCTGCACATAAAAGGGATCACTGTGTCTTGTAACTCCGGTTGCAATCCTCGAATGAAGTACTCTACCATCATAGCATTATCTGTAACCACATATGGTGCATATCTACTCATGGCCATAAACCTCATCTGATACTCTAATACTGACAAGTTCCCCTGCTGTAATGTCCTGAACTGCTCCCTCTTCTCCTGCGAAATCTGGACTGGAAAGAATGTATCATTGAACACTCCCAAGAACTCTAGCCACATAATAGTGTCTTCCATCCTGCATGTAGACACTGTCTACATCTTTAGCCTCCACCATTCCTGTGCAAATCCACGTAACTGGTATGTAGCCAGAATCACCCTGTCAGCCTGTGGACACCTCATAGTGATAAAAACTCTCCCAATCGCATGTACCCAATGCTCAGTCGTGTCCAGATTTGGACCTATCGAATATGTAGGTGGCTGCAACTGTAAAAAACCTCTCTACTAGAACTATGGGCTCCTCTACACTGGCTGGACGTGTTGGTACTACTGGGGGTATAGGTACAACAGGTGATACCTCGACTCCTGATGGTGGGGGGGTGGTGCCACTAGTACTGGTACTGCCTCCTCAACAACATGTGGTGTTGTAACTGCTGGCTGGACCGATGCCTGCTGGTCTAACCTCGACCGAATCTCCATAATACTCTCCCATAACCCCTCAATCAGCTGGTGTGTAGACTCCTCAGGCTCATCTCCACCACCTCCCCAATCTCTTTTGTCAGCCATTTCTAATCCTGCACATACATCATTGTAACCACATAACACACAAACAAATCAATACAAAACTAGGGCCAACTACCAGCAGTGGACTAAAGTAGAGACTAGGATATGTAAATCTCATGTTCCCTTATATTCACATTGACCTTGCTATGATACCAACTGTGACGGTCCTCGTCGTTCAAATCCGTTAACCCAATAATGAGCTTGACCCGACTCTGCCTCCCGCGCACCAGCTGAATCCTCGCAAGGGATATCAACATAAACATCTGTGGAAATATAAAAGAACACACTAAATATATATAAGATTTCACATCTCACACATATTTACATGAAGTATACATAGCCAGTTCTGAACTAAAGTCAATAAACAAAGTACAAAAACCTGGGACATACCCAGAGGTGAAACAGAAAGTCCAAGCACACTACTAGAGGCATAGACTCAACTCCACTATTGTGTGGCTCCGAACTAGATGAGGGATGAGAATCCTCCTGCTCTCCTTCACCTAAAAGAAGTAGGGGTGAGCCTCAGAAGTCACTAGCTCAGTAGGGAAACTCCCTCAAAATCTGAAACAACATCAAACTCATGAGAAGCAGGAGTAAGTAATCGCATGTGAAAGTAAATAAAGCTTTCTAAACATAGTGCTACAACTGTAATTAACTAAAAATTTCTAAACCATTAACATGGCTCAACCAATAGTAAATAAACGGAAAATTTCCCTCAAATGTACGAGCTAAAGAAGGGCAATGCCACACTCGGGCCACGAAAACTGGTTCACGACACCAGCTACTGACCCAAACAAACCACACAAGACTACCTCTCAGTCTCGCAGCCACGGACATAAGGTCCAGCTGCCGCTCCACCACAACAAGGCCAACAAACTATGGAGACCAACCAACACCACACCTGCAGGCCACACCACTGCAGGTCTATGCCTCGCACCTTTAGGGACTCTGGCCTGAGCTCCCTAAAGTGAGGCACTAGAGAACAAGACTAGCTAGGGCCCAGTATGTCTACTGGTGTCCACACCCCCAACCACGAGCACGCTACAAGCGACCAAACATAAACTCACACAAGTCATTGTCCCACTGCAGTCTTTCCCTCAGCTAGACGTACAACTCGAGACATGAGTGAGGGTGTCCAAGAAGAGGACACAGACCTCGATAGTACACATAGTACCAGGACAAACCCTGAGCACCTACATGCCTCACTCACACAGAATCTGGGGTACCCGACTCCAGAGGCAACCACGGAAGGTGTCGTACTACCCAACTTGCCACGTACACACAAACCATGCAAACCCGACATTCTCAGTCATGATGTCTGCCAATGCACCGCTTACAAACTTTAAATGCTTGAAATAATAACATATGATATTCACATAATTCAACACAGGCCTACAGCCCTCGGAAGCCAGAAGGCGACGAGGTGATCTGTCACCTTCAGAACGCGATGCATTGATATAGCGCGTTCTAAAATAGAAATGCGACGGGTCAAGCTGTCGCATTCAGAACGCGACACCCGGGGTTGTCGCCTTCACAGATAGAGCCCCACACCTGGGGTTCCACCTCCAGAAACCCCACAAAAGTCTCACAAACATCTGTATAAAACATGGATAACCAGTTTAACAGTTACACTGCATGCCATTTATCGATTACTATTTGTTTCATGAATCAAACATGATGAACACACAACCCACAATGAGAAAGGGAGCAGAATTTCCCTACTTATGCGAGGAACGTGAAGAACAACCACGAATCAGTGTTTCCCATGCTCCGTGCAACGTCCTCGCGTCGAGAGCACACCGAACAATGCTCCAAACACCAGAATCACCCAATAACCCATTGCAAAACCCTCTCCTGGCTGAACAAAGCTTCCTCTGCTCTGTTTGGCCAACCTAAAATTCCTAACCCTACACAATTAAGAATGCGACGCACTTGGCTGTCATGAAAAGAATGCATCGGTCAAGGCCATCACCTTCTTACCGCTGACGCTAGCCAGCTGCCCTGCACGCGCCACGCGGCGAGCTTGCAGCCAAACAACCTCGCAAGGCAGCAACATGAACGTGACGTCCAGGATTGTCACGTTAAGAATGTGACATTCACTCCTATCGCATTCACAGACAGTGAATCAGTGGGCGCTTTGGGCCCAGATCCCTGACCCACAACACCCAAACAACCTACGGATAAGCACCAAACACCAACCATTGGCCACACATTGACCACCAAACCTATTAAGCTGGTCCGAATGGTCAGAACGTCACAAATCAAAACTCCTTTACTCATCATAAGTAAACATTTCAATCTCCAATGTCAAAATAAGAACGTCTCTTTACTAATAGACTCATCTATCTCTCAAAGGAAGACAAGATTACAATAATTGTCAATCTCTCACTAACTAGAATAAAGAAAGACACTCTAAAGTGTATATCACGCTCGGCGCATAAGTCCCATCATTAAACATACTCCTCATCTTCACTACCTGAAATGTTAGGAAGCAGGTATGAGCAAACTAGCCCAATAGGATTTACATCTCGATGTGCGGGCAATCATATAAGTGATTAATGCTTGAAGGACTAGGCAAGCATGTAACACCCCAAAATTTTATTTATTGAAAATTTAGATAAAATGTGATGATTTTAATTTTTAAACATAACTACTTTCATGAGATGTAATTATCTTTAATTTAGGATTAATTTATATTAATAAATGTAATTCTAATGTTGTTTTCAGAGGTGCGCACTCCGACAGGGCATCATCGAAATTCTGTAACGAAATTGAAATCCAAAAATATCATAATTTCTAGAAAAATATACTGATATTAGAAATGTAAATATCCAGAATTATTGACGCGCAAATATCAAGATTAAGTCGGCGCAATGATTTTCCAGGCAATTTTTGCTGGGTGAAAAATTAATTCTAAAAATTAAACTAAAATCACCATAATTTGTAAAACCTTTCAATTAGCTTATGTTTGAAATTTCAACTTGTTTGGACATCATTTGTATTAAAACAATGTAAGGACAAATGGACCAGCTGAATTTTTACCTATTTACGTAATCTAATTTCTTGGATTATTTTGCTTACGTAACATGGGTTACGTAAGACTTCTTGTAAACCCCATGGTAAGCGTGGCTTTGGGAGGTGAAAGAGGGTTTTACGATTACACATGTATGGCTACGTGCCATACATGCATGGAACTTGGAGGTTATAAAAACTCTCCCTTAACCCTTTGTATGGGTTTTCCACCTCTTGCCCAGTCTCCTACTACTGAAGCTGCTGCTGCTGCCATTGCTCTGTGGAGCTGTTGCTACTGCTTTGCTGTAGCTGCTGCTGCTGCTTCTATTGAAGCTGCTTTACTACTACTCCATCTGCTACACCTGTCGTGGCTACCACTTCCTCAAGACTTCTCCTTCCTCCTGCTGCTGGTTCCTTTGTTAGGAAGAGGAGAAGAACCTTCATCCTTCCTCAGTCAAGTAGGATTCTCTCCTTCTTCTCTCCTTCTTCTCTCCATCTTGTCTCCTTCTTTTGGTAGAGAGCTTGTGTTTAAATGTTTACCCCGTTCACACCTGACTTTGGTTCTGTAAACATCTTTAGGAATGTTTTCTTATCCATTGTAGTCATGTTTAAGCTAATATTCATGTCTTATCCAAGTATATTTGTGGAAATCTTCCTACTAAGATGCAAGGAAATGTTCTTTAGAAGAGTTGTATTCCCAATAATCATCCTTCCATAAGTTTCATGCCACCCATGTGTAAAGCTTGCACTCTTACTGTCCTACTTGTTTCCTTCATGTATGTGGTGTTTAGAGATGTAAATGAGACCCTGAGACCCTTTAGATGTTTTTAACCATGTTTGGAATCATAGGAACACTTAGAAGAGTCTTCTGAGATGTTGTAAAACCATTTCTGGAAGTTTAACCTTCCACCGTCGACAGTTAGAAACCATCTATCGACAGGCCTCAAGCTTCTAGAACCTAGAAATGTAGAAACACCAGTAGCTATCGACAGATAGCCTTCATCTGTTGACAGCCACCCTTGGCCTATCAACAGACAGTGACCAGATTCTAGAAATCTAGTTCTGGATGGACAGTGGCTGTCGACAACCACTCTCTGGCTGTCGACATACACCTGTCTGTGGTGTTTAACCTGATTTGTTTCATGTCCAACCAAAGGTGACACACTTTGGTATTTACCCAACTAGTTGTTTCTCTCATTTTCTTGGATTCCAACTACTTTACACTGAGAAGAACCATTCAGTTTCATCCACATCCAATTATGGAATGTTCTTGAACAGCCCCAAGTATAATTGATTCCTACATAGCTACAATCTTCTGAAGTCATTGGCATTGACTTCCAACCCTTTACTACTAGTGAGATCTTGAGTACTTGTATACCACACTTGAATATTTTACAGAAATGAGTTACGATGACAACTTTTGGGTCTTTGGACTCAATTGAGATATATGCCTGTGCAAGTGGTGCTAATCTAGTCTCGGGAGGAGCACCCGAATTCGATTAATGGCTGCGTGGAACGATAATGGATCTCTTGGATGTTTGGCATTGCATCATACTTGCTTGATTAGTCATCATCTTATTGTACCAATGAGTAGAACATGCACTTGAGCCAGAATGTGAATATATCCTGAAATCTTATCTATGCAAGTTGAATCAGTACTCTCGTTCTATAACTGATATTTGGTTGACATGATTACACAACCACCTTTGATATTTGACATTGCTATCAATTAAGCTTCCTGCTCATCTCTTTAGTTATCATACTCCTGTTGATTAGAACGTGTGAATCCTACTGGGCTCGTTAGCTCATTAAATCTTACTTTTCAGGTGATCATGATGAGTCTAGCTCTTAAGGGGGTGTGCTGAGCGGGTCAACCAGTTGATGGAGTTTCTTAGATTACCTTCTAGTGTTGCAGTTAGAAGAATGAAAGTGTTATTTCGTTTTCTTTTTCTTACTCCTCTTGTGGATTGTACGAGGAGTATTATGTAAGTTAAGCTTCCGCAATAATGACAACAGATGAATAAAAATATAAGTTCTATTTCTTAAGTCTATTTTTCTGTCATTTCTGATAAATGGACATTTATTAGGATGTGACAAAGCATGAGTAACAAGCTAAATCATAGGCACGATAAAATTGATGACAAGGTGCTAGCAGGATTTCATGTAGACATGAACGTGTCAAGACAATAGAATTTAGGCTGTCAATGCATAAGGTGCTTTTCACGAGACGAGCAAGTACTTTGTTTCAGTCAAGTAATAACAGGTAACATAAATTGAATAATAATAGTGCAATAGGAGAGCATTAGTAGGACAATAGCAGTTCAGTAATAGTTAGAACAATGGCAGTACAGTAATAGTGCAGTATGTCTGAATTAACAGACTAACAGTAACGATATAACAGTCAAATGTCTAGCTAAATCAGAACAGTCAAAACCGGTGCAAATGCCGACACCGTCTTTGGCCCCTGCAGGTATTTTCGGGTGGCTCTCTACCCCAGGACTAGATTGGAGTCCCTCGGACACTCTCTGTGCCCTCAGTAGTATGCATTCAAGTCTAGTACAATCACAAGACCCATTATAGTGCTAGACAGTTTAGAATAGTATAAGACAATAGGAGTCATAACAGCTCAAAGGGTACCAAAAGGGGTACTTTCAAGAGTTCAAAAAGTCATGCTGGGATGTTCGAAACATTAGTATGATCATGTCAAGAAATAATGTTCACTAGCAGTCCGAGACTATCATGTCAAGATTGAGTTTCAAGGGCACGTATCACGAACAAGATGGTCAAGGAGGTTCAAGACAATAACAACAGTTCGAAGTATCATAAATAGTGTCATGTCAATAATGGTTTCAAGCATAACAAGTCATGTGAACATGATTTCATGATAACAATGGTCCAGAGAGAATTTTGGCAGCACAACGGCTTATTTTTAAGTTCTCTAAGCTTTGATGACTTTGACCAAAATAGAATAGGATGTATACGGGATAAAGAGTCCTCTATCTCCAAGGAACTCCAAGGTACAATCAGTTAGGTTTCTATGAGGAAACCCATAGAGTACAGAGACTTTCTTAATTACGTTTGTAGGAAAATGGCAGTAAATGCAATAACCGAAAAACATATCCAATAAGGGGAGTCAGGACATAGTAAGGATCATGGTAAGAAAACGAGTAGACTCACGTCGAAACTTAGCATGTACTCTCACAGTTTTTGTTGGATCAAGCCCCAACTGTTGCACCAAAAGCTCGAGCTAGTAGTGAAGGCGGTCCGTATTTCCTTTATGGCAACGCAGAACCCCACATTAAGCAGTGGGCGGACATGAGGGGCTTCGCATAGGGCGGATAATCCCTACGGTGGGCTGGGCTGTCAAGCACCAATGCGACTACACACACCCGATCTTGGGCCAGCATGTAGTAACAGTGAATCCCTAAGGGAGTTGCTGGACCCCATAATCCAACAAATTCCCCCCCAGCGACAATCGGGGGATTCGAGCCCGCAACCTCGCTCTGATACCACTTGTTGGATCAAGCCCCAACCATTGCACCAAAAGCTCGAACTGGTAGTGAAGGTGGTCTGTATTTCCTTAATGGCAGCACAGAACTGCACATTAAGTGGTGGGTGAAATGAGGGGCTTCGCACAGGGCGGTTAGTCCTTGGGATGGGTTGGGCTGTCAAGCATCGATGCGACTACACACACCTGATCCTGGGCCAGCATGTAGTAACAGGGAATCCCTAAGGGAGTTGTTGGACCCCATAATCCAATAGTTTTTATCAAAACATTATAACTTTGCGTTGGAAAGAAAGGACGAAGAAGCAAAATCAAAGGATAGTATGGTCAATAACTTCCATATAGAACATTAGAATCCTATTCATGTAAATAACATTTTTAACATGTGGTTGATGGCTTTTAAAGTATAGACGTAGACTGATCATCATACCGGCAAGATTAAGAAACGACGCAGACTCACTTGCTTGATCCGAACTCTAGGGTTCCTGGGACATAACTATAAATGAAAGAAATTTCTGGAAACAAAAAGTAAATAGATCTATGGAGTTCGTTTGACCCAGTTACATGAGATACAAGGAAACAAAGGTTCAGCGTATGCATGAAATTCAGAAACAACCTGATACTCTTTATAGGAACGGTAAAATCAAGAAAATAGGGACACATGAGACTAGACATGAAGAACTTTTAGAAGATATACACTATGTTAAGTTGGTGCCTGAGACTACCTACCTTTGGTTGCTTCTAACACAGGGTTCTTACAGGTCGAAGCAGATGCTACGGGATGAAGGATCCTCGAAACCTTGCTACTAGCTCTTCCTCCTTGCTTCTGGAAATTCCTCCTAGTTCAGCAACGAAGAGAAGTCTAGAGTGGACTATCAGTCTTACGATGATTTTATAGTGACGTGACGGTGCAATTTCCGAGTTTGTAGTTTCCTAAACTCTTGGTATCCTATTATGTTTCAGAACTTCCATAGGAGTTGTTCCCATAGCAGGTCTGTTCCAATTTGCTTAGTTTTAGGAAAAAGATTTGGACTCCCCGCTGAACATGGTTTTTAATCATGGTTTAGGGTGAATACTTCCCATATTTATCTTAACTAACCCCCTTTTTATTATTGGGTATATAATTAGCACAAATTTTATAGTTTGGCAATGACCGGTAACTTCGTCATGTATAATGTCATACATGATTTAGTCATGATCAGTCGAAGCTCAACTTCGTCATATACGAAGTCTACTTCATCATATACGAAGTCATATATGATTTGATCTTGATCAGTCAAGGCTTAACTTTGTTATGTACGAAGTCCCACTTCATCATGCACGATTTGGTCTTGATCAGTCGAAGCTAACTTCATCATATTCGAAGTCTAACTTCGTCATATACGAAGCTCCACTTCGTCATATACGAAGTTCCACTTCGTCATACACGATTTGGTCATGGTCAGTCAAAGCTAACTTCGTCATATTTGAAGTCTAACTTCATCATATATGAAGTCCACTTCGTCATATATGATTTGGTCATGGTCAGTCGAAGCTAACTTCGTCATATCCAAAGTCTAACTTCGTCATATACAAAGTCCACTTGGTTATATGTGATTCGATCATGGTCAATCAAAGCTAACTTTGTCATATTCGAAGTCTAACTTCGTCATATCTGAAGTCCACTTCGTCATATACAAAGTTCCACTTCGTCATGCACAATTGGTCATAGTCAGTCGAAACTAACTTCGTCATGTCCAAAGTCGAACTTCTTCATATACAAAGTCATACATAATTTGGTCATGATCAGTCAAAGTTGAACTTCGTCATATACGAAGTCTCATTTCGACTGACAATGTTATATCTTGGTCAGTCGATTTGATACATCGATTGCCCTTCAACATCGATTGTTGCTATGCCTATTGATTGCCCTTAAACATCAATTGCTGACCAATCATCGATTATCTTTAAACATCGATTGCTGACCAACATCGATTGTCCCTAAACATCGATTACTCCTTTAAACATTGATTGTTGACAAACATCGATTATCCCTAAACATCGATTGCTAATTAACATTAATTGCTCCTTTAAACATCGATTGTTGACTAACATCGATTGTCCCTAAACATCAATTGTTGTTATGCATATCGATTGCCCTTAAACATCGATTGCTGACCAATCATCGATTATCCATAAACATCGATTGTTGACCAACATTGATTGTCCCTAAATATCGATTGCTAGCTAACATCGATTGCTCCTTTAAACATCGATTGCTGACCAACATCGATTGTCCCTAAACATCGATTGTTGTTATGTATATCGATTGCCCTTAAACATTGATTGCTGACCAATCATCGATTATCCTTAAACATCAATTATTGACTAACATTGATTGTCCCTAAACATCGATTGCTCCTTTAAACATTGATTGTTGACCAACATCAATTGTCCCTAAACATTGATTGTTGTTATGCATATTGATTGCCCTATATTTCTACTAATTGATGTTATGTGCATAGTCGCATATCGATTGGTGTATACTCACATCGATTGTTGGACAAGGTCTGATAATCATCTTATTGGGGTTAATATTATATTGTTTACTGGACAAGGTTTTAGAAGGACCCTAGTTGGCTTTTCAAACTTATTACTAATTTCGGGGTGCTACATACATGATGTGCATCCTTGTGAATCATATGACCTTTTGAGTTTACAATGAAACGTTCTTCAAGATGAGAATGAGTCCTTGCAAAGCAAAGTCACTTTGTATGAAGAGAATTTTGAATGCTTAGCACATGATAATGGATTTTCTGAAAAGTTTAGCATACTTGAAAAGGAAAACAATTCTTTGAAATCTGAAAATGAAGAACTAAAAAACCAAGTGCATATGCTTGAGGAAAATGTTAAAGTTTCTGAAACACTATCAAAAAGTTGCATGAAACAATAACTGATTTGAAGTCTACGGTATCTAGACTCATGAAGAGAAAAGAGAAGTTAGACGAGGCTCTCAGTGTCAAAGTGAATATACATAGACATGTCTGGGGTATGTACCTAAGAAATCCAATTCTAACTTCTTTGAGTCTAACACCAAGACATTTTTTATTCATGCTTCCAATATTCCAAGCACATCTATTGCTAAACCAAAACAGAAAAGGCCAATTGAATCCTCATGCTAAGAAATCTGTGCAACCTAAGAAACCAACTCAGTGAAAGTCAAGCATATTAATCATCATGGCATTCATAGGCCACAACCCACACAACGCACTTCTAACATTACATGTTATTTCTGTGGTGGGCATGGTCATGTGAATTCCACTTATTTGTTAAAGAACAACATGCAGAAACTTAGCTTCGTGTGGATTAGGAAGGATTTATTACCTTCTAGGATTAACACTGTTAGACCCAAAATCATTTGGGTACCAAAAACATTCACCTGAGAGTTGTGGTTGCAGGTGTTTTGAACAATTGAAGTTGGAGCATTAATGTAAAATTCAAGACATCGAAACTATTTTGTAAGTATCATCTATTACTGTTTTTGAGCTGTGAAGGTAAGATGAATACTTTTGTATATCTTATTATTTACTTATTTAGATTTTGATGATAGACTATGTTTTTGTTTTCTTTCTGTCAAAAAAATAAAAAAATCAAAAATCAAAAATACAAAAAGGGTCATAGAGTTTAGTGTATATTGCATGTTTATCCCTTGTGTGCATGCATGTATTGTATATGTAAAGGCACCCTCATTGTGTGACGACCCAACCAGCAAACTAGCCCAACAACCATGCTAGTTAGTAGACTTCTCAGAAAGGACACCTATCTTGGGACTACTCTCAACTGAGCACGCTTAACTTTAGAGTTCTTTTCCTACTCGAGCTTTAAAAATGACTAGTCTGAGTTGTTGGTAGTCTACTGATTTATTCCACTTAACATATTCTTATGTGGAGTGTTACAGTCTAACCCCCTTATATAAGCGACATCCTCGTCGCTAGGCACATATAGCACACAGTTAAACCTCAGACAAACAAGATTCTAGAGGTGGCCCCCACAAACTCGAGAGGTGTCTCCCACTATGAAGCATTTTGCGCCATTATGACCTCAAGAGGTGGCTCCCACTTCTGTGACACTTAATTCCTGCACTTCCAACTGGGTAAGGCTCTGATACTATTTGTGACGACCCAACCAACAAACTAGCCCAAAACTATTCTACTTGGTAGACTTCCCTGAAAGGTCACACATCCTAGGACTACTCCTAACTGAGCACGCTTAATTTCAAAGTTCTTTTCCTGAACGAGCTTTGAAAATAACTAATCTAAGTTGTTGGTAGTCTACTGATTTAGTCTATTTAACTTATTCTTATATGTGGTGTTACACATTGACTCCTTCTATGGCCAAATACTCCCTTGCTAATCCTATTGCATTAGCTTGAAACTTAGTGTGTATTAATTCAATCACTAACAGGGAGTGAATGCATTAGGTGTGTGCATACATTAAGGGGAAGCTAAATAGTTATGTATTTAACATGCTTCTCAAAATATATTTAAAATTGAGTCCAACATACCAATGCACTCAAATATGATTAATGGATGTCACTTTGATGACAGGTAGAAATTTTTCTTAACACTTTGTGATTCTTAAAATTCACCTAATTTGTAGTAACTGTGAGGAAAAAGCTAACTATCCAAATTGAAAAAGAAAAGAGGAACTGAGCTCTTAGTAACTAGGTCTCTCCACTGAACAAGTGAGGAGTCTCGCGTCAAATGACAATACATTTCTAAAAAAATAAAAGAAATAAAAATTGGTATCAATTGGTTTCAAAATAATAAAAAAAGGGGGGCAGAGTGATAGCTACCAAAAATCGAGGGTCTATCATGCATGGGTTGGATTCGGAGTATCTGTTAATATTAATTAGAATTTCTGTCCATCCTCATGTGTGATGTCTATTAATCAGATCTCACACATCACTTTTGATGGTATTTAATTTTATGTGTGTTTTGAGAATTTGACTAAATAGGCTACTTCTTAGTGCTTGCACTCCATCATCCTCCCCATAGTGACTTCTAAACATACATACTTTGTACTTACGCCAATTGCTTTTCTTAACCATATTACCACCCACTTGTTGATGTTGTCAAAAAGGGAGAGAGAATATATAGATTTTAAATTCTGGTTTTGGGGAGAGTTTGTGTACAAAAGAAAAGGGGAAATTTAGAAGTACTTTGTATTTTTGAGAGGGGGAGTTAATATTGCATGACTGTGAATGCTTGTATGCATGTGTGTTATGTAAAAACAAAAAATTTGAATAAAAATTAGAATCAAAAATCAAATGTTATGTTTTGTGTGAAAAATCTACAGGTGTTTTGTCATCATCAAAAAGGGGGAGATTGTTGTACTCTGTAGATTTTGATGATCACAAAAACACTAAGTGTCATTCATGTTGACAACATCACAAAGAACCTATTTTTATTCTTATTAATGATCCATGTAATTGATTTATTTATATTTAATTTGAGGGTATAATGTATGTGTTAAGTGTGCAGAAAAATAAGCCAAGTCGAATGGTAAGTTAAATTTACAAAGGCCAAGGCTTAGACAGAATAGAGGAAAAGACTGACTGAAAGAAAGCCTGTGTGTCGACATATATGTCTCAAGTGTTGACAACCAAACACCAAGTGTCGACACATCTATTCCAAGTGTCAACACATATGGTCCCAAATGTCGACATATACTATCTCAAGTCATCATCCAGAAGCCAAGTAAAAATCAGACGACCAAAGTTCAAAAAATGGTTGACTGATTGGAGAAGCTTCCAATTATAGAAGGACAAAGCTACTGATTAGTGAAGACAATAAGCTTTCGATTGGTGAAGACAACAAGCTTTCAATTGGTGAATAAGCAAAAAATCGAACAATCGATTTAGGGTTATCTGACGATCGATTTTCCCAGTAACTTGGGACTGGGGATAGTACAGAATCGGACGACTGATAATGGAAAATTGGACAATCGATTCTGATGATGAGGTTTCCATATTTTGGAAGGACTCTTTCCTTCGTCAGAACTCTTGCTAAAGGTGTACTCTTTAGTTGTTACACTACAAGTACAAATATGTCTTCGTGTTTGGAAGAATACACAGCCGCCTCCAAGTGCTCGTATCATGCCCTAGATTTCAGGAGAGGATTGTGTTGCCCAAAAAGACCCAATAGAAGCTCTGTATCTGTAGAAGCCTGAAGAGCAAGTCTTCATCGTCTAGAAGCCTTCTAGACATTCCAAGGAGTTGTTGTTCATCTGATAAGCGTTGGATCTGGTGCTGCATCCTACAATCCTTCGTTCTGAAGCTTTCTACATCAGCTCATTCTGCATCGTGACAATGTCAACAGAGACATTCACAAGTCTAATCTTTGTGATAGGGGGATTTTTTTTTTTTAAATAAAGCGATATCTAGGCTGATACGATAATAGAGTGAACCTCCCATGTTGTAATCAGCTAGACAATTTTATATATATGAGAAGCACGAAAGGAAAAGTAGTACATAAGCAATGGGGGCACAAGCTGAAGACACCCTACGCAAAGGGGTCAAGTCTACATTCATTTTATATGAACCTGAACAACTGTGGGTGTGTACTACTGTGTGAGCTGGTGTGTGTGTGTGGTGCAAGTTGTGCACTACACATTGGGCTATCTCTTCCCCTTGACACAAGGTGGGGTTGTTGTTGTCCCCGAAAACAATGGTATGTGTGTGTGTGCGCGGGGGGGTGTTGTTTATCATCTTGTACCTAGGGAAATAAGTTAGGAGAAAGTCCTCACAGAGGTCAGAGGTGTGAGATAGTGGACGTAGGTGTACACGTGGTGTGTTGGCCGAACCACTCTAAAAATCCTACGTCGATATGTGTGGTTTGCTTCCATCTTTTCTACCTCTTTATACGCATGTTAAGATAGCTTGTCACATTGGTTTCGCGCCTAATGTTATTTTTGTTTCCGTTGTGTAACTTATAGTGTTTGACTATTTATTCTAATTAAATTTGATAGGCGAAAAGATTTTAATTGGGCATAGAAATTTACCCCTCCCCTCTTGCTCTGTCGACTGGCCATATTTCACTTCACTACACATATATTTAGTTTATGTTTACATCGCATGCAAATATGTACCTAGTAGGTGCAAAAATGAATATATATCATATAAATATAAATAACCACATCGGATGATCATGGACCAGATACTAGCGTGATCAAGCATGAGCCTAAAGACTTGATCACAAGACCCTATGTGTGTCCTCGATGCATCCCATGCATGGTGATCTTCTTCCCAACCTCATTAATCTTATCGGTGACTCAACGCTCCCGTTGCGCCTTCTTGAGTTATTTCAAATAATTACAAATAACTATAGACACGTAGGCCCAAAAATGTACATTTTATTCAATTAAGAAACATTGATTATATCAAGGGGAGGTACACAATCAGAGGGAGGTAGAAGCACACAACGACTTTAATGAGAAAGAGGGAGGCTCGCAAACCCCAAAGAATCACCATTCACACACACATACAAGCATCACATAAAGGTCTATGATCATCAGCCCACATCATACACATCACATGCATATATCTAAGCTATTAGAAAATTAATTAAACACTTTAATTAATAATTGTTAGATTAACTCTTCCTTTTAGCTTTTGTATTAATACTTAATCCTTGTTCTATGGTCTCCAACATGGAACCCATCGCAGAATGAAAGAGATCTACAGGATTCCTAGCAACAATCGACTATGTCGCTAGGACCATCCTGGCGACAGTTGATCCTATCGCCAGGACCATCCTAGTGACAGTTGATCCTATCTCTAGGACCATCCTGGAGACAGACTATCATTACTCCATCCTTGGTCAAAGAAGAGCCTATTGGATAACTCTTATCCAACCTCTATCATCATCGTGCCAACCACCTTTTGTATGTGACCTTTAGGCCCAATACTGAGCTGGTCGTGAGTTGCACCTGTTAAAACCTTTCTAACTCGGAACTTCTTCTGACTTAGTGAATTATTATCCCCATAATAATTCACTCAACTCATCTACTATGGTTGTACTAAGCTACTACGTCATAGTCCCCAGACAGTACAGGGGGATCAAATCCATTGAACCTTTCTACCTATAGTTACCATGTGCCTTTAGTCCCTCATCCAACTAATATTCCAAAGATTGTATGTTAGGCATATGACTATCAAGCCTATACAGAATCCATTCGATTCTCACTCTTATCAGATTCTCCTCGAGAGCTCTTTCTCTCTCAATCCGATTGACCCTAGCTAGGGATTTGCCTGAACAAGAACACACGGGATATTCCTCTCATGATACCAAGAGTGGATGATCCATTATTGACACACAATTGCCTTCGTAAGATTTGCTACCATTTCCAATAACTGGTTGTACTAGATCTCAGACTTCTACACTTATAAATCTACCATCAAAGAATAGAGTGCCAAACAAGGCATCCTTGCTATCTTAAGTCTAAGGACCAGTTACACAACTGGGACCACAGAATCACTGAATGACAATCAGGTATCATCAATCATATAGCATTTCGAGAGTGGATTATTCAGTGAACTCATTTTCCAATGATCACATGCACCATACACCTAGTGTCTCCACACAAGCAGTTATGAGACCAACTACCTCCATCATATGGAGGGGTATATAGCACACTGATCTATCCGGTTATCTCGATGTCCTTCTCGAGTAACCTATGACCAGAAATATTTAGGATCTATGTTTAAAGAGAATTGGTCTCATTATTATGATCTCATCATGATCCAATTCCCATTGCACAGACCCATGGACATCATAATATAAACATCATCTCATGTATGTAATATAAGTGAGAAAATGCCATTAATAATTATCAAAAGAGATTAGTACAATATTACAAGTGTCATCACTGAAGTGAGTTGGCTTGCAAGGCACTCATAACTAAGAAAACTATAAATGGCACACCAAGGTCGATTGCATAACTATTGACCCTCAAGCAAGTCCCTGGGGAGAAACTTCAAGCTCACATCAACTACTTCAAAGTAGAAGCCCTCTAGATTCCCCGCTTTGATGCAATGTCAATGATCTTTAACTGGGGAAACTCGAAACAAGGAGCTATAGTGCAAACTCATTCCCCATCCTCCCTCCACGCTGGTTAACCTTATCAAATTGGCTCTGCATCATGAAAAATGCAAAGAGGTCCTCACTATATGTCGGGATGGCCTGGGAAAAGAGGAGGAGAGAAAGTGCCAATCCGATTAACCTCATCAATCAAAGAAGACAAGTTAAACTCTATCAAACCCAAAGCAAAAGCTACACAACAAGTATAATCCCGCACAACCCTTACCTCAGGGAATTGTGGGAGCACTTGCATACTGCTATAGTTTGGCCTCATCAAGGAGGCTTGATGTGGACTGCTTCCTACTTTGCAAAGTCTAATTAAGAGAGTGAACTCTGGAGACTCATAGGGTGCTTACTTGATGTTTTGGAGCGTAAAGTTGGGCTGAGTCGGAAAATGCCATGAAGGGGGTTGCCTTGGTGCGACCAAAAGTGCAACATCTTCCAACCTTATTGGGAAGAAGACTGACTAGAAAGTGTAATGTAACTTTCCTCCGATGAGCCTGGAAAAAATAGAAGTCGCTACCAACAGCCGTAGATCCTCCTCCAACTCATAGAAGATAAGGAAGAGGTCAAGCTGGGCTGAATCTAGTTTAACCCACAGAGAACGAGAAAACACTATATGAAAAAATAAGAATTCGAGACTAGTTGAACTGGGGCCAACTCGAAGTGGTTTAGTAAGGCCTGAACAAAGTAGTACAAAGGAAGACAAAAGCCCAATTTTCAAGCCAAAGCATAAGTGCAAAAAAGTATCAGAGTGTGTAGGATGTTGAACCTCCCGACTCTGAGAAGATGTCTTGGTCAGCCATGGAGGCAGAAGAAGAAGCAAGAGATGAATCAGAGGAAGAAGTAGGTGGAGGAACTGAGCGAATAGCCTCAACGATAGTGACAATAATATTACCGAAGGCAACGGCAGCCTCAGGGTCTCTCAGTTAATTTGCCGAGGACATAAGGGAAGTCTTGCCAAAAGCAAAGAGCTAGGAATAAGAAAGAAACTAGGGGACAAGAGGCAAGAATCAAAAACTTGGAGACCAAGGAAGAAGCATACTCCAAATGACCTAATAGTGATATTTATAACCACGAGGGATCGACAAGAACTGCCAATAGCATCCCTCCTTCTGGAAGCATCGCAACATCTCGAGCTGTCATGCAAATTGGCACCAATCTCAGTGCAAAAAGGAGTGATCATTACACCTATTGTTAGAGTGAACTTGAAGAGACATGACATATCCCCAAAGGGCATTGGAACTTTCACAACAAGGACTGGAGGAGACACATGGCACCATCCCACCTCTAAGAAAAAAGTGATGAAAGCACCCACCCTTGTTAGCAACCCAAATGAAACTTACGCAACGAGCTATATGTCATGCTCAAGATTGGGAGGAGCACGTGGAGAGGGGAAAAATTGCAAATCCCAAAAGCCTAAGATTTGGCCCAAATGGTGACAACCCAACAAGCACCCACAGAAGGCCCAAAAACGCAAGGCTAAGAGAAGCGCTACTAGCCCCAGATCATCGCCCATGTGGAAGGATCCCCATGCTCAGGATGAAGGCACCTCAATAAGGGAACTCAAGCGTCTGGAAAGCTACTGAGGGAACCCCCCCCCCCCCCCCCTTGAAAACACTGGAAATAGTGACATACAGGACAATCCTTATTCAAGTGTCTGGAAGCTACTGAGGGAAACCCCCCCCCCCCCCACTTATCCTAAGGAGGAGAACCCTACTCGAGGGATCCTTAGCAAGAAAATTTTGTCCTACTAGGCTTTTTCCGAACTATCATAACTAAAGGACTCTCAACTTGATTATGGATAAACCCAAAGATAAAGAGGGATTAAGATAAGGATCAAAAGTCCCACAAAGATCCAACCCAAGCCCCTAAAATGGACCTATGGATGCTAATTAGGACTCTAATCCTAGGGCTTGTCTCCTAGCCCAACCCTTCGTCTATCCGACCTTTGTGGAGTCAATAAGGGAACTCGTAGCTATATAATCCCACGGAGCCTCCATCAAAGAGAAGTAATCCTCAAACCCTAAACTGGTGAAGAGTGATCTCGTATCCTCTAAATCTCTCTTTTGCCTCTCTTGCTCTTGTATCTTGCCCATAACTGACTAAGCATCGGAGGAGTTCTCCTTGGACCCCCATCCTAAGACACCCCCTAATTTTTTGTCCTCCTTGCACGCCCACCACTAAGAGGATTTGATGCATCAACATCTTCAATTTTCCCATAACATCTAACGGTCTATGATAGGGTACGAGATCAAGCCTCTTCATGATCGTTTTCATCTCGATCTCTAAAGTCAAATGGAGTGATCTTTTGTCCTCTTTGCAGGCCCACCATCAGAAGGATTTGACGCATCATCATTGTTAGTTTCCCCATAACATCCGATGGTCTACGATAGAGTACGAGATCAAGTCTTTTTATGATCTTTTTCATCTTGATCTCTAATTTTAAAATCAAATAGTGACAAATATGATGGCGCAAAGCATTCTTCTCTTTATTTAATTTTAGTTTCATGACACATGTCAATCGACAAATGGGATCACAAGTCATGTGCATCATATAATTTGGTCTGTCTTCTCAGACCCGATTTCTATCCAATTCTTGACCATCACCAGTAAATTAAATTTCTCAACCGAAAGGTGAGAAACGTTGGTTTTTCAGAGCCTTGTGAATTTTGTGGCAAGGCCACCACATAAAATATACACACACATATATAAATCATGTCACTACTCGTGGGGTTGGTCTCCAAAGTCTTTCTGCATGGAAACGCTTTTTCCATACTTCATTCTTCTACGCCACCACTAACGAAAGCCCACCTAAACCTCGCTCTTCTCTCTTCCAAAGAAGAGGGCATTTAGACAAAACAAAGTAAGCAATCCAACAAACACATAACCTACTGGTGTAGATAAACAAAGACACGGAATAAAATAACGCCCACGAGAAGGAGGGAGCTGGAGGACGCAGCAGGGCCAGGGCGCGCCATGTCCAACCCCATTTGCTGTTCAAGCGTGGCGGGCCCCCCGCACCCCCTATTCTTCAGGTTCCTTTCGCTTTTGGGCGGCTTTATTAGGCGTTTTTCCATGGCATTATAGAGCAGCAAAATAATATCTCGGTTGCTTGCTGCGGCATAAATACCATTGCAGTCTTGCACCCTTCTCTCGTACTTACCCATTTGGAGGCGGTGCTTCTTGGGCAGGCTTGCCTGCCTGCCTCTCTCTCTCTCCATGGCAGACATGGACACGAACGGGGATGTGCAGGGTTTCATGCTGTTTGGGACCAGGATCCCAAAGGAGGCCGCGGGGCCGGCGGTGAAAGGGGAGGAGGGAGTCAAGACGAAGGAGGATGAGGCCGAGAAGGGAGCCTCGGCGGCTGCGCTGCCGTGCCCGCGGTGCAAGAGCACAGAGACCAAGTTCTGCTACTTCAACAACTACAACGTCAACCAGCCACGCCACTTCTGCAAGGGGTGCCAGCGCTACTGGACGGCCGGCGGCACCTTGCGCAACGTACCCATCGGAGCCGGCCGTAGGAAGGCCAGGCCGTCATCGCGGGAAGGCTGCTGCGTCTTGGATTACTCCCCCGGGCTGATGGAGGACACCTCGGCGGTGGAGCAGTGGCTTCTGAACCGGGACCTCCCCACCAAGAGGCCAAACAATGGTCTTGCCAGTAGGATCCGATGATGAAAAGAACCCGTAGTTCTAGCTGAAAGAAAAGAAGAGTCGTCTTCTCATCCTTCTCCTTCTTCTCTTCTTTCTTCTTCTCCTCCTCCAACATTTGATCCACTGGGACAAGGTACTCGTGGGGTTTGGCATGTCTTGCATGTAATCATGTACTCGTGCATGAATAGAATGTCATGTCCTTAATCTTCCTTAATCTCTAGAAACGTTTGATTAGCATCGATCCTGGCCGCAACATGATGAGCAAACACTTGCTTTCGATATTTCTATTTGGCTAGCTGTTTTAAGGTGGGCATGATCCATGAGCTTCTATTGGGTCGGCGTAATTAGGATGGGGATTGCAAGATTCCCGGTGTTCTAATTAAGGTGCCCCAAAATCCAACTGAACGATAAGAGCCCAGACATGGATTATTCTAAGGTTGTGAATCTCCAAACAGAGTTACGTTGTAGCCAAAGCGTTTTCCGAGCATATCCATTGTTTGGAAGCCATATATATCCATTAACCTTATCACGAACCAAACTAAACTTTGTGAAGAGGATCTTATAGAGAGCACAGTAACTAGCTAGCTTTTTCAGATGAACAACATTCGGTCACTAGTTGTGCCGTCAAAAGCTAGGTACTTTTACAAATGTGACGGAGCATCTGTAATTCTTTCTCCCTTTTCACAAGGAGGTCTGCAAGGAGTACAAGCAGTTTCATTGTATGGTGAAGGCAGTTTTGTTGGTGTCAAGAAAAGGCACTGTTAATAAATAATTTTTTCAATACACATCGATCTATAGACATCAAAACGTAAATACGGTTTAAAAGGAAAAGGAGAAGAAATAATGGAGTTATATCTTCAGAATTGTGGCAATTTGGGCTGCCCCTAAATGGTGCTGAGAAAATCTAGTTTCTGTCTTTTTCTTCCCCCCCCCCCCCCCCACATTTTTTTTCAGATGGGTCGACCCTGCAAATTATACGCAGTACTTATCCCTCATTAATTTAAGGGAGGAGTAGATTCCCATACATCGGCACCAAACACTCTTATTTTTTGAGCTGGCAGCCTGAAGATGGCAAGATGCGACATTTTAATATGGAACTCTCCATCAAAAGCCTCGCAATTGGGAGGAGATTAATCCCCATATATAATATCAACACTGCTCAACAAAACACGTTCTTGGGATTACCACGTTCTTGCCACACGTACGGCCAGCAACACCACCACCCCCTCCAGTCCAGCGTACGTGTGTAGCTGGAATTATGCCGGCGAAGCCAAACAGATGTCTTTTAGAATTATACAAGTGTCTACGTTTGATGAAATCACTTGCTGTGGGAACTCCTATACTATATATAGTTGAAAGATGACAAGAGAGTTAAACCAAGTGTCCACCCATGAATATATCGTTGCCTTGGTATGATCACTCTAATTAAGAACAGGAAAAGAAAAAGGCTGTTGGATCAAGAAAGAACTTATCATTTTCCAGGACCCAGAAAACCTGCATACAATACTGGAAGGAGATCACACATATTCATTTGAAGTCTCTCCCACACAAACAGAGGAACAGAAGCCGCAGGAACACGAACGAAGGGAGAGAGAGAGAGAGAGAAGAGAGTGGTATCTCGAATATTTTGTTCAATTTTATATCAGTGAAGCCAACCGTAGACCGCGAGATGCCATGGCCATTCCCAGATGCCGAGAGCTCCAGCAGGTGAGACGTCCTTTGCCCTTTTGATTAATCTGTGGAAGCGCGCCAGCTAGTTTTGGCCTGAGCTGCAGATAACATATTGTCTGCCCGCTCGGGGTCAACTCCCTTTAGGTGGAGTCAGTGACAAAAGAAAAAGGAAAACCACCGGTAAACGAGGAAGGATCGATCTTATAACTATTATTAATTTATCGTATCCTTCCTGCACAGCTTCCTGCCGCAATAAACTCATGGATCCAAACTGTCCCCCTACCTACATATTGTGGTATCTCATTGCTGAAAGTACATATATGTTACGACAGCCAAGTATGATGCCAAGATATGTCAAAGAGCTGAGGATTCTGGTTGGGTCGATCGGTTAGAACTCTTACTTAAAAGTAAGAGATCCCGAGTTCGATTTCTGAGGGGGCTTATCTGATCTACATACAATTTTCGAGGTATGTAGGTCTGAAATTTTCCCGATCAAATGGGGTAAGGGCGATACGGGTACACGAAAAGTAAGAGCTGTCAAGTCCTGATCTTAGAATTTACGAATACTAATCCTTGAGTCCACAAAACCCACACGGAGTGGGGTTTCCTCGTTACCAAAAAAAAATATGTCAAAGAGCTTTTGGCTCGGTGGTGTTAATACTGCGTCTTGTTTTGGAGGAGATAGATCTAAGTCGTCTCACCTCTCATGAGAAATTCAATTTATATATATACATATTTGAATACTTTCTACAAATAACATGTCGAAATTTATTTTACACAATAAAGCTTCCGAGCTTAGAGTAGCCGTATGTGTAAATAAATTTGTCGTAAAAAAGATGACACGAGATCAAGAGATTAGGCTGAATAGTATGAAAAAATATGATGCCGTGAAGGGAATTTCCACAAGCCTGCAGAAAAGAGATTTGAGCATGGGCATGGGTAAAGGATAAGAGAGAGAGAGAGAAAATGTGTGCTAGAGGAAGCCGGACTAATATTCTTGGATGTTTACAGTATGTATATGCAGGCAATGGGGACAGATGTTCATGTGTTTAATTATATATGTTTAGTTGTGCTTTTGCGGGAAGCGGATTCTATCTATCACTCAGGTCGAGTGACGGGGGAGGGTCCGAACCCCTTTTGCCGACTTCAGTGGTGGTATTGTATTGAGGAAAAGGTTCTTAAAATAATGGGCACTTGCATTGCTATCTTCTTTTTTTCATATGCATTGCTATATTCTTTTTTGTACTTGCAAATAGCTTGTTGCAGGTATGGCTGTCACCGTCAGAGTTCTCCCACCTCAAATAACAAAGAGGAGGATCATTCTATTCTTATTTCCGATGCTCCTGAGTTCGATTTCTGGGAGGACTTATCTGATTTATATGTAATCTTCGAGATGTGTAAATTCGAAATTTTTCCAGTCAAGTGGGGTAAGAACAATACGGGTATACGAAAAATAAGAGTTGTCAAATATTAATTTTGGAGTTTACGAACATCAATCCCTGAACCCACAAAATCACACAGGACGAAATTTTCCGTTATAAAAAAAAAAAAAGATAGATTTTACCGTAAAGTAAAGTAGAGTGTCCAGTGGTATACCTGAAGGAAATGCTTACAGACCGTAGAATTAGGGAGAAAGTAAAAGGACTCATGTTAACAGTGTTGAACTTGGAAACAATAGAAAGATTTATAAAAACAAAAGACGACACACAAACAGAGAGCGACAAGGGAAGAAAGAGAAGAAGTGAATAGGAGGATGGAGATAAATCAGAATAATACTTTTTTTATATATCGCTTTATACGGCTAATTAGCTAGTAGCCGGTGTTGATAAAATCAGATAGCTAGCACTCCAGTTCTGATGATTATATATTTATGGGAATTTTTTTAAATAATTTTATTTTATAAAATATTTACATAAAAATACTCAAATCTAATATATTTACAAATTTATACCTCTCACTTACACTGATTCAATATAACTTACACATTTTTTCTGCAGCTTACACACTTTCTCTATAATTTACATAATTTTAGTATAATTTACATTGATTCAGTGTAACTTATACGTATAAAAAGTGTGTAAATTATATTGAGTTAGTGTAAGTTACAGAGAAATTGTGTGAGTTACACTAAATCAGTGAAAGTGAGGACATAGATTTGTAAATATATTAGACTTGGACAAATTTGTGTAAATATTTTAAAAAAAAAATTATTTTTAAAAAAATACCTATATTTATTCTTCCATAGCTAGTCTAGGTTGTTAGCTACTTTTAAGAGCGGACATGCATACATTTGTTCTTTGGCTATGGTTATGTATCTGAGATAGCTATCTAGCTAGTCATCCCCACTTGACCCATTTTTGTCTCTTTTTTCCACCTACAAGTTTAGGAATTCTTGGAATATTCTATTATGACAACCAGAGTTTAAATCCTACACAAACCAAGAGGAACATGCATAGCTGTCTTCACCAACAGAGCTCATGAGCAAAACCGTATCCTACAGGAATCTATAACTACGCATTTGGATAGCTGACTTCAAACAAGCAGCATTTTGAAACGTAAAAAAACCCAAATCCTTGAATATATCTTCAGTGATATTTCTAGCCAGACTTAGGTGATGGGATAACCTTTATCCTGTCGGGTTAGTGTCAGATCAGGTATTATAGAGTCAACAAGCTCCATTAAGAGTGGGGAAATTAACTGTTCCTCCGAGGACTAATTAACAAAGATACCGGCTGCGTTTATAATGTGCTATATATGCAAAACCATCCTTTTCTCCTTTAAAAAAAGAGCGCATCTGGTCAACCACCCCTTTGTCTCCCTCACATGCAGAAGAGATTAATTATTTTGATGTTATCAACCCTTCTCTGTTTGCTTAACTTAGATTTCAGGACATGTGCCCAGTACCCATATTCATAGCACCTTCCCTTCTTGCATATAATCAAAAACAAATCTTCCAGCACACCAATTTGATCGGGTGAGATGCCCGATCCGCCTGCAATCTGTGGATCAGTTCTTGTTAATTTGCACCTCATCTTCTATAATCTTGGGTTGTACGTGCGTGGATGCTAATTATTAGGACGTAGATGATGGCACAAACACAAATTTTTCAAGTAGGGAACTCCTGGGGTAAAATTGTACTGAGCTCAGTGCGGGTAAATTAAATCTTCTTCGGTGCTTCACGTCCCACGCCGGCCGGTACCGGTGGTGACTTGCAATAGATACTTTTCTGTAGTTTATCTTATACGAGTATGAAATGGGTGTGGAGCCACGCTGGTCATACTTCACTTAGACTGAAGACTTGTGGTTTGTAGTTTACCTGAAAGAGATTGGTACTGTTGATGCAGGTTGTCGTATGTAATTTGTGCTTAGCCATATGGTAAAGAGCCTCGTGATTGATTCATATCTATGGGACGATACTTGGGCAATATTAAAGTCCGTATTAAGGTGACATGGATGGAGCCCTACATTTTTTGGTTTCCTTATTTGAGAGTTCTTATCTTTCAAGTCCCATCATGTTATATAAGATCATCATAGAATGATTTACAAAAAGTGAACTCAACATAGATTATATGTACACCATTTTAACTGTGAACAATATAGTCATTAAATTGGGCCTACATTAGATGGCAACAGATTCGAGTCAAAATACCTCTGCAACATTTGAAAGGCTTGACGAGGAACGCTATGACGTCATAACAAAGAAAGTGTCAACTTAAGATAGGTGTTCTAGAATTCAGAAAACAAAAACAAAAAACAAAAACAAATTTAAGCTTCCAATCGATTTCACATTGACCATTCATTTTCATAATTTAAACTATTAAAATGATAGTGCCAAATAGAATGGTACAAAAAAAGTGTGGCACCTGTCATATAACTCTTAGAAACAAAATATGTTGCTGGAAATGAGAATTGTTCCTCACTTTTGGCCTAGAATTGACTCATTGACCTCAAGAAACAAAATGTTTAGAAATCATTGAAATTTTCTATATTGTTGAGAATATCTAATGCACTTAATTGCACTTTCTTTGGTCTAAAATTGCCTCTCTGTCCCCGTACAATTAAATTATTTAAAAAAAAAGTATGAGGAATCACTTATGTTGTTGATATTGGAGACGTCGAATCGGTGCAAGTAATTAAGTCTAATTATAAGTAAGAACAAAATTTTCATGTCCATTAAATACAAAAGTTGAGAAGAAGACTTCATAGAGGGAGCAACACCAAACATACTAATTTTCTAAAGAAGGAATATGCAAAAACTTGTAAAATTGCAAGGGGAATACTAGAGAATTGTGTTTTTGCTATTTCTACTATTTTGGATCTAGAGAGGCTAGATCTTGAATTTGTTGTTGACCATTGGATGGACTTGGGATTGTGTGAAAGTGGATGGCAATCCACGACATCAAGAAGAAGGTCTGTAAGAAGAAGGGATCAGGGGGCTTGAGATTGAGATCCCAGGAAAAACCCTCTAATACCTAAGTCAGATCAAGACAAGAGTTAAAGCAAGAGGGTAAGTGATTCGAGATCGCTCTCCATAGTAAGTTGGGATCTCATACCTCTAGTCGAAGGGCTTCCTCTGAGATTTGTGGGTCAAGCCTCCCTGTCAATCCCATGCGACATGGCCACAAATATGGCCATGGTCTTAGGCCGATGTCCTGCTCATGATGAAGCTTGTTGTACACAGGAACCACATCATGTTGACCCCAAGACATATCCTGTAACGACCTCGGCGCCCGGATCCCCGGCTCCCACCAAGAATCCGAACATCGAAAACGCCGCCCACGGGTCCGGAGACCCAGAAGGGCTAACGGATCGGTCTAACAAGATATGTAATAGAAATAAATAACAACAAACGTACTAAAGTACACCACAAGTGAACGAAAAGTGTCCAACACTAAATAACAGTCTAGTACAGTCCCAAAGTAAATAAAGTACAAGTGCTAAAATAAACGAGAAGGAACACGTCCCTTAGGGGCATACCCCGAGGGTGAAGTACAACTGCTGGGGGAACACTGCCACTAGAGACGCCGACTACTGCGGGTCCGTCTCCTCAGTCCGCCGCGGAGGGTGCTGCTGTGAAGTCTCACCTACAAAATAGGGAGTGAGCTTCACGAAGAAGCCCAGTAGGGACTACCAATCTCCCACTGGTTCTAACAACAGAATAGAACTAAGTGCAATAATTAAATAAAGCAGTAAAGTCCATTCTATTAAACAGAGTCAAGTGCGGAAGCGTGAAAGAAACTACATGGTCGTCGGTCTAGGCTACACAACAGAACCGGAAAACCCGTGTAAACCAAGGCACCACAAGAACCCAACTGTAACACAGACAGTAGACACCGCCTGGACAAACGCACTAGCTACAGAACACTACACTAGTCAGCCGGTCAGGTGCGCCAAGCGCCTTACCCTCGACCAACGGTCCATGTCTAGCACCTCCCGTCGGAGTGAGACGCGGAACAAGAATAACCACAACTGTCATAGTCTGGCCGGACTACGGTCCCATGCCTGACCCCTCTAAATGGTTCCGGAACCACATAGAGTGAGGCAGTGAGAAAAGGACTAGCTGATCTGTGCCGTACGAGCTACCAACCACTGGCGTCCCAAACTCAGCTAAGAGAGCTCAACAAATGACGCACGCCACTGTCCCACCGTTTTCCCCTACTGCTACGAGAGTCAACAACTCGAGCAAACCCACCACCCGGAGCAACACCCTCTAACACAGGCGCACGGGGACTGGGGGTCCCAGGTAACGGTAACAACCTGTCTCGTGGACAAGCCCTCAAGTGCCTAGCATCGGGCAAAGAGAGACTAGTAGTAGCACTGCACTAGGAACAGCACAGGTGCCAAGAAAAATCGAGTTGCAGCGGAAGCGGAAACACAACAGTCGACAGTCAGCTCTCGATCAGAGAGGCGACGTATCAACCCGTCGCAACCAGAACTCGACGGTTCTGCCTGTCGCGACAAGGAAAATAGAAGGTGTAACGACCTGACCTCTCGAACCCCTCGCCGGGGACCCCGAGGGTCACGCTGCCACCCACGGATCCGAAGACCTAGAAGGGTTATATGAAAAAGTCTAGTGAGATATGTACTAAGTTCAAATAACTATAATAATTTGTACATTATACAAAAGGGTTGTACAACACGTCCCAAGCAAAGGCACAGGTACAAGAAGAAAGGTGCAGTCCTTAAGGGGCATACCCCGAGGACTTGCAAAACACGGCTCTCAGCTCACTCAGGCTACAAGATCTCACAACGCTCGCTCTCACTGCTGCTGACAACACACGGCGCCACAGCCGCCTCTGCAACCCGTCCGACACCGAGCTCCCGCGACGACGAGCCCCTAGCTGAAAGAAGTAGGGGGCTGAGCCTCGCGAACAAGGCCTAGTAGGGATTACCAGTCCCTGACCGGCCAGAGCAGCAGGAACTCCGAAAACAGAAAACTACACTAGAAAGCTGTAAAGCAAGGAACACCTACAGCATGGTACTACTAAGCAGCGGAAGAGAACAGTACAACGCCACGACCACCAACCAAGGTCGTGGCATACACACGACTCCCGCAGAAACCAACGGAGTCGGGCACAAAGCGGAAGCAGTGCTCAGCACACCTGCCGAGACCACGGAACAACCAACTGAGAACGACGTCTCACCACAAGCAAGGCCACCTCAGACCTCTACAAGGTCAAGGGCCCACAAGCAGAACCACCCCGGACCCCGAACACACCGCCATGTCGGGAAGCTACACACACCGGTGCCATCACGGGCTGGCACCCAAGAATGGGACCACGGAACTGAGAGAACACCGAAGCGGGAACCACCAGAAGCACGAGTCTACCCAAGGCCAGACCAACGACGCCCACGGGAGCTAAGCACAGCCAGGCTAAAACCGCCGTGCAAGCTAGGGCAACGAGGAACACTCGGAAACGTCGTAAGGAAAACGTCGTCACAACAACAGCAACCAAGCCACCGCCGCTAGCAGCCAAGAAGGGGACCCGCAGTCCGCACGCTCTGCTCGCTAGCCTAGCTCCTGCCTCCACCCCAACACAAGGGCGAGACAGAGCCGCCGCAGAAACACATAACACACACAACACCGCAGCCTAGCCAAGCTGCAGCCTCACGCCTGACACCAGTACGTGGCTCCGGAATCAACGCAGAGAGAGGCAGTGAGACAAGGGACTGTCTGGTCTGCGCCAGGAAAGCACTCCGAACCCCTCGGCGTCCCAAACCTAGATAAGAGAGCTCTACAAACGACTCAGCGCCGCTGTCCAAACTTCGTTTTCCCCTAAGCTCCAGAGTCTGCTCACGTGGGCTGCCAACTCGAGCACGCTCGTAGCCCGGAGTACTCCCTCAACAGGCTCCCGAGGACGGGGGTCCCAGGAAATGGAGACAACCTCTGAACGGGACAAGCCCTCAAGTGCAAAGCACTGGGCGAACAGGTGGGGCAGCACAACAAAACCACGCCGAACTGCTGGCTTGTAACACACGACAAGCCCAGCGAGCAAGAGGCACGCACGGACCCTCAAAAGGGGCCGTCGGCCAACCAAGGCACGCATGAATGGCTAGAACCTCGAAACACCACCGGACAGTACGGAAACCCGTCGCTCTGCTAATAATAGATTGACCGCCAGTCAATCGATTATTAGACAGACGCGACCCTCCTGGCAACGCCGCCAGGACACGGCCACGAAGGTGTCACCTTCGGTCACTGAACGCCGGGAGTCAACCTGCTGCATTCCCTACCAGAAGGTCCTAAGGGCAAAGCTTGCCCTAGGGCATATGCCGACACACAAATCGGCCACGGAAACCTCTGAGGCAACACAGGTCCTGTCGCGTCCCCCATGGCCATCGCGATGGGTAATGGGACCGCGACAGCAACCTTGTCGCGTCGGGGAAACGCGTCATGACAGCAAAACCTTTCGCGACCAGAAAGCATGGCGCGACAGCCTTATCGCGACCGCCAATCACATCGCGATAAGGTCGCGGCCGAGAGGGCCGACACCTCCTCTGATGTCGCGACGCGTCGAGCCGTCGCGACACCAGCAGAGAGGCAGACCAACGGGATCCTCAATCCCGGCCGCCCACAAACCATACAAGCATGCACACACGGGGAGGAGAGCATGGGGAAAGCTATAAAGCTAACTACATAACCCCGAGGACTCCTGATCCACCCGGATTGGGAAGGGCACAAGAAATCCCTACCTCAAACGAAGAACCGAACCCCGTAGGACCCTTCTCGTCGGAATGAACACCTCCTCCTCACTCCACGCACGCTCCACGACGCCGGGACACCACGCACGGCCCTCCTCCTTGCCTGAAACACACAAAGGGGAGAAGAGGGGAGGAAGAGGTCACCGGAGGGAGAGGGAGAAGGGAAGAAGAGAGAGGGGGAAGGGGTAGCCGGCCTGCGCCTTAAGCGCCCGGCATCCAGAACGCGACAGACCGCCCCGTCGTGTTAACAACCTTAACGCGGCGGGTCAACGGACCGCGACGAGGACGCGCCCCCCAAGGGCACCGCGACAACGTGACAGGCCGTACTGACACGCCTGCCACGCTGACAGGCATCAGACGACCGGACAGCGCAACACGATAAAACACTGTCGCGGCCCGTTGACTGGGCGCGACAGCAAGACGCGACGGAGAACCAGGGCGCGACGAACACGCGACCCACAAACTCGCCGCGACACGGAGGACTGTCGCGTCGGGCACCCCCAACGCGACACCAACGCATCACCCAGCCTGGACGCGTCAGTGGCCAGTCATCCCACGACACCGGACGGAAGTCGAGAAACTGGGTCTTACAGAAGGTGACCTGTAAGCGCGTCGCGATAAGGTCACGGCGGCTAAGAGTACCGCAACAAGCCTGAGTCGACTGATTGCGACACGTACCCCATCGTGATCTCATCGTGACGGAGATGGAGGTCGCAATCGGGAAGACCCCGAACACTTGAACGCTAGCCACGTACCCATCGTGTTAGCATGACGCGGCGGGTCTGGGGCGCGTTCAAGAGAACGCGATGCCCGATACGTCGCGACTTGGTCGCGACTGGAAAACCCGTTGCCACCACAACCGAGTGCTCAGACAAAGCAACCCTTCCCACCCCAAACTAAACCACAAAGTACAAACGGGGAAGAGGAAACATGCAAACGATAGGAACATGGTATTTAACGTCCAAACCACCCAATTTACCCCCACGCATGCATAGAAGGTAAGGCTACACTCACATGAACCTCACACAACCAAAAGCAACCCTTCACACCCCATTATCCACACAACATGTTAGCCACAAAACTCATTCCATTCAACCACACAATAACATTAGATTCACCTTAGCATGATCCTACGCAAGAAAGAAGGGGATTGGTGCCTCCTATGGTATGCATAGAAACTAGGGAATGGTTTGGGGGTCCCCACCTCAACTCTGAAGAACCACCCTAGATGGGCCTTCTCGTAGGATTGAAACCCTCCACCTCCGAGCTCCAACGCTCCCTGAACCGAGCTTGTCCTCCTCCTTCACAAGCGATGGAGAGACCACATGGTGCATACCACAGAGGAAGGAGAAGAAGAAGTGAGGAGAAGGAAGAACACAAGCAATCCGGGTCTGGGGCGCGTTCAAGAGAACGCGACGCCCCGATACGTCGCAACTTGGTCGCGACTGGAAAACCCGTCGCGACCCACACCGAGTGCTCAGACAAAGCAACCCTTCCCACCCCAAACTAAACCACAAAGTACAAAGGGGAGAGGAAACATGCAACGATAGGAACATGGTATTTAACGTCCAAACACCAATTTACCCCCAAGCATGCATAGAAGGTAGGCTACACTCACATGAAATCACACAACCAAATGCAACCCTTCACACCCCATTATCCACACAACATGTTAACCACAAAACTCATTCCATTCAACCACACAATAACATATGATTCACCTTAGCATGATCCTAGGCTTAGAAAGAAGGGGATTGGCCCTATGCATGGTAGAACTAGGGAATGGTTTGGGGGTCCCCACCTCAACTTGAAGAACCACCCTAGATGGGCCTTCTCGTAGGATTGCACCCCTCCACCTCCGAGCTCCAACGCTCCACGAGCCTCCCATGAACCGAGCTTGTCCTCCTCCTCCTTCACAAGCCGATGGAGAGACACATGGTGCATACCACAGAGGAAGGAGAAGAAGAAGTGAGGAGAAGGAAAGAACACAAGCAATCCGGGTCTGGGGCGCGTTCAAGAGAACGCGACGCCCCGATACGTCGCAACTTGGTCGCGACTGGAAAACCCGTCGCGACCACAACCGAGTGCTCAGACAAAGCAACCCTTCCCACCCCAAACTAAACCACAAAGTACAAACGGGGAAGAGGAAACATGAAAACGATAGGAACATGGTATTTAACGTCCAAACACCCAATTTACCCCCAAGCATGCATAGAAGGTAAGGCTACACTCACATGAACTCACACAACAAAAAGCAACCCTTCACACCCCATTATCCACACAACATGTTAACCACAAAACTCATTCCATTCAACCACACAATAACATATGATTCACCTTAGCATGATCCTAGGCTTAGAAAGAAGGGGATTGGCCCTATGCATGGTAGAATTAGGGAATGGTTTGGGGGTCCCTACCTCAACTTGAAGAACCACCCTAGATGGTCCTTCTCGTAGGATTGCACCCCTCCACCTCCGAGCTCCAACGCTCCATGAGCCTCCCATGAACCGAGCTTGTCCTCCTCCTCCTTCACAAGCCGATGGAGAGACACATGGTGCATACCACAGAGGAAGGAGAAGAAGAAGTGAGGAGAAGGAAAGAACACAAGCAATCCGGGTCCGGGGCGCGTTCAAGAGAACGCGACGCCCCGATACGTCGCAACTTGGTCGCGACTGGAAAACCCGTCGCGACCACAACCGAGTGCTCAGACAAAGCAACCCTTCCCACCCCAAACTAAACCACAAAGTACAAACGGGGAAGAGGAAACATGAAAACGATAGGAACATGGTATTTAACGTCCAAACACCCAATTTACCCCCAAGCATGCATAGAAGGTAAGGCTACACTCACATGAACCTCACACAACCAAAAGCAACCCTTCACACCCCATTATCCACACAACATGTTAACACAAAAAACTCATTCCACAACAACAATAACATATGATTCACCTTAGCATGATCTAGGCTTAGAAAGAAGGGGATTGGCCCTATGCATGGTAGAACTAGGGAATGGTTTGGGAGTCCCTACCTCAACTTGAAGAACACCCTAGATGGGCTTCTCGTAGGATTGCACCCCTCCACCTCCGAGCTCCAACGCTCCACGAGCCTCCCATGAACCGAGCTTGTCCTCCTCCTCCTTCACAAGCCGATGGAGAGACACATGGTGCATACCACAGAGGAAGGAGAAGAAGAAGTGAGGAGAAGGAAAGAACACAAGGTAACAGGGCAGCGGGCGGCGCGTTCCCAACCTAAACGTGACGGCTACCTTCGTCGCCTTCAGAAAGCGACGGCCCTGCATGTCGCGATCCTAGCCGAGAGCTCCTGACCCACAAGGTAACAGGGATGTTACAATCTAACCAACAAAAAAAACAATTTCGTCCTCGAAATTAAGGGCGAAACTAGGGAAACAAGGGTAAACAAAGTACCTGTCACTCGAACAAGTAGGGAAACTACTCCTGCATCTCGTCCTCACGCTCCCAAGTGGCCTCGCCGCCGACGCGGTGCTCCCAAACCACCTTGACGAGCGGGATCTGCTTCCTGTGAAGCTGCTACACCCTGTGGTCCACCACATTGACTGGGTACTCTGGCATGGACAGGTCGGGGGCGACCTCTAGCTGCGAGTAGTCGAGTACATGCGTCGGGTCTGGCATGTACTTCCTCAGCTGCAACACGTGGAAGACGTCGTGGACACCTGCCAACTCAGACGGAAGAGCTAACCGGTAAGCGACCTCGCCAACCCGCTCTAGGATGGGAAAGGGGCCAACAAACCTCGGGCTGAGCTTGCCCCTCTTCCCAAACCTGAGAACGCCCTTGGTGGGCGAGATCTGAAGGAACACACTGTCGCCGACCTCGAACTCAAGCAGCCTCCTGCAGACGTCGGTGTAGCTCTTCTGCCTACTCTGCGCTGTCTACAACCTTTGCCTGATCAGCCTCACGGTGTCTGCACATTGCTGCACCAACTCTAGACCCAGCAACTGCCTCTCGCCAACCTCGTGCTAGTGCAATGGTGTCCTTCATGGTCGACCATACAGAGCCTCGTAGGGTGCCATCCCGATGCTGGAGTGAAAGCTATTGAAAACTCCACCATGGGAAGGTGCGACTCCCAAGTGCCGCCCCAGTCTAGGAAACACGCTCTCAACAAGTCCTCGAGGGTCTGTATAGTCCTCATCGACTGCCCGTCTGTCTGTGGGTGGTAAGTCGAACTCAGCCTCAGCTCAGTGCCAAGTGCCCGCTGAAAGCTGCGCCAGAAACAAGAAGTGAACCTCGGATCTCTATCTGAGACAATAGAGACCGGGGTCCCGTGCAAAGGTACTACTCTGTTCACAAACAACCGATCCAGTCTGTCGACTGACCACGCTGCTCTAACTGGAAGGAAGCGTGCGGTCTTCGTCAGCCTGTCAATGATGACCCAAACACTGTCGTGTCCCTGAGAAGTGTGAGGTAAGCCAGAAACAAAGTCCATGGTGACGTGCTCCAACTTCCACACAGGAATGGGAAGCGACTGCAGCTCACCACCAGGACGCTGGTGCTCTGCCTTCACCTGCTGACAGGTAAGGCAGCGCGAAACAAACTCAGCGATATCTCTCTTCATCCCAGGCCACCAAAAGAGTACCCTCAAGTCATGGTACATCTTGGTGGAGCCAGGATGAATAGAGTATCACGACCGATGCGCCTCAGCAAGTACCTCCTCCCTGACGTCCTCTGGAACGTAGAGTCTGTCTCGGAACCGAACCTCGCTATCCTCGTCCAATGCTAATTGCAACACATTTGCCAAGTCCTCGTCTGCACTCTGCGCCTCAAGCACCTGCCGGTATATCAACGGACGAACTGTCATGTTGGCCAACACTACTCTCTCCCGGAGGCTAGACGACGTGAACACACCTTGAGTGGCGTCCTCCAAAAGTCTCCAGTGTCTAACCAACAAAGAACTCAAATGGGCTCTCCTACTCAAAGCGTCTGCTACGACATTAGCCTTTCCTGGGTGATAGGAAAGAGTAAAGTCGTAGTCCTTCAAGTACTCGAGCCACCTGTGCTGCTTGAGGTTGAGATCTCTCTGCGTGAAGACGTACTGTAAGCTGTGGTGATCTGTGAAAACCTCGAACACCTCACCGTACAAGTAGTGCCTCAACAACCTCAAGGCAAACACGACCGCTGCAAGCTCCAGGTCGTGTGTCAGGTAGTGCTGCTCATGCTTCTTCAGCTGACGAGAAGCATAAGCAACTACTCAATCGTGCTGCATCAACACAGCACCCAAACCAGTACCTGACACGTCTGTGTAGACAACAAAGCCGCCGCTGCCAGAAGGTACCACAAGGATCGGAGCTAAAGTCAGCCGGCTCTTTAGCTCCTGAAAACTACGCTCGCACTCTGCTGTCCACACAAACTGGGTCTCCCGCCTAGTCAACCGGGTCAAAGGCTCTGCAACTCTGGCGAAGTCCTGCACGAACCTCATGTAGTAGTATGTCAGCTAGGGCTGTAAACAGATCCGGATAATATCTGGATCCGATTCGAATTCGTATCTGATTATCTGGATATTATCCGATTAACAAATACCCGGTGGAGCGGATTTCGGATACGGATATTATCCGGATAATAAACGGAGCGGATACGGAAACGGGTGCTCCGCTCCGTTTAAGATCCGCTCCGAAATAGAATTATTTTTTACCATTATATTTTAGATCTAATGATTCATATATAATATATATAATTTATAAATACATAATATATCTAATACTAATTTTTTGTTTAGAAAATATTTTTGACATTTATATTTAAAAAATATATTTTTTATAATTTTTAGACCACTTAATATCTTTTATTAAATTTATATTTTCGAAGCGAATAATATCCGTATCCGCTCCGAATCCGAAAATTATCCGATTAAATTATCTGCTCCGTATTCGAATTATATTCGGAGCGGATACGAATTATCCGATTAACTATTCGGATCGGAACCAGAAAATCCATATCCGCTCTGTTTACAGTCCTACTGTCAGCCCCAGAAAACTGCGAATCTCTGCAGCTGTAGTGGGCTGGCCCCAAGAAACCACGGCCTCAACCTTGGCAGGATCAACCGCCACACCTGCACCAGAAACCACGTGGCCCAAGAAGTGCACCTCCTTTAGCCAAAATTCACACTTGCTGAATTTGGCGTAATGTTGGTGACTCCTCAACGCCTGCAACACCAACCTCGGGTGAACCTCGTGCTCATCATCTCTCGCTGAGTACACCAGGATGTCGTCGACGAACACCACCACGAACCGATCTAGGTATTCTCGGAAAACACTGTGCATCAGCTCCATGAACGCTGCAGGTGCATTCGTGAGCCCAAAAGGCATCACGACAAACTCGAAGTGGCCGTAGCGGGTGCGAAAAGCTGATCTGGTAATGTCTGACTCGCGGATCCACAACTGGTAGTAACCCGACCTCAAGTCGATCTTCGAAAACAATGAAGCTGACTGCAACTGGTCGAACAAGTCGTCGATCCTGGGCAAAGGGTACTTGTTCTTCACAGTCACCTGATTCAGCTGCCGATAATCAATGCACATTCTGAAGCTGCCATCCTTCTTCCTCACAAACAGAGCAGGCGCTCCCCACGGCGAATGGCTAGGACGAATGAAGCCCAACGTAAGCAACTCCTCTAGTTGGCGCTTCAACTCCCGCAGCTCCGCCGGCACCATCCGGTACGGTGCCTTGGAAGCAGGCATCATCCCCGGAAGCAACTCAATGGAGAAATCTACCTCCTGCTCAGGCGGCAAGCCAGGTAGATCCTCCGGAAACACGTCGGCAAACTCACAAACCACAGGCACATCTAAAATAGAAATCTCACTAGAATCCATGACACACACAGAGGCCAAGAAAGCAACACAACTGTCTCGGATGAGGCACCGAGCTCTGCAGAAAGAGACAAAGGGTCGGCAGACAGACCGGGTACCTCGGAAGCAAAGCACAGGTGCTCCAGGTATCTCGAACCTCATGGTCTTCCGCTGACAATCTACCAGTGCAGAGTGTGCCTCCAACCAGTCCATGCCAAGAATGGCATCAAAGTCGTGGAGCTGCAAGGCAAACAGTCTATCTGGTAGCTGGTGGCCCTGTACCTCGACAGTGACACCCTCCAAGTAACCAAGGGTACGCACAAAGTCACCCGTCGGTAGCTCAACTGCAAGGTCACATGCCCGCTCCAGAGCAAACTCAGACAAGAAAGCAAAGAACTCCTCAGAAGCAAAATAGTGCGTGGCACCCGGGTCAATCAAAACTCTAGCAGCTCTACCAAGGATGGGAACCGTGCCGACGACTAGGTTAGAGGCCTCCACCTCCTCTCTGGTGATGTTCATCACCCGACCGCGACCATGTTCTCACTGAGGCTGCTGCTGCTGCTGGCGCTGCTGCTGCGGCTGCTGGTACTGACCCTGGTACTGCTGCTGGTGCTGCGCTGGCTGGGATGGACAGTACGGAGTCTGAGGTGCCTGCTGCTGCTGCCCTTGCTGCTGCCTCAACAGACACTCTCGCCTGAAGTGTCCCTGCTGCCCACAGTGGTAACAATCTGCGTCCGGCGCGTTCCCAACCTAAACGTTACAGCTACCTTCGTCGCCTTCAGAAAGCGACGGCCCTGCATGTCGCGATCCTAGCCGAGAGCTCCTGACCCACAAGGTAACAGGGATGTTACAATCTAACCAACAAAAAAAAACAATTTCATCCTCGAAATTAAGGGCGAAACTAGGGAAACAATGGTAAACAAAGTACCTGTCACTCGAACAAGTAGGGAAACTACTCCTGCATCTCGTCCTCATGCTCCCAAGTGGCCTCGCCGCCGACGCGGTGCTCCCAAACCACCTTGACGAGCGGGATCCGCTTCCTGTGAAGCTGCTGCACCCTGTGGTCCACCACACTGACTGGGTACTCTGGCATGGACAGGTCGGGGGCGACCTCTAGCTGCGAGTAGTCGAGTACATGCGCCGGGTCTGGCATGTACTTCCTCAGCTGCGACACGTGGAAGACGTCGTGGACACCTGCCAACTCAGACGGAAGAGCTAACCGGTAAGCGACCTCGCCAATCCGCTCCAGGATGGGAAAGGGGCCAACAAACCTCGGGCTGAGCTTGCCCCTCTTCCCAAACCTGAGAACGCCCTTGGTGGGCGAGATCTGAAGGAACACACTGTCGCCGACCTCAAACTCAAGCGGCCTCCTGTAGACGTCGGTGTAGCTCTTCTGCCTGCTCTGCGCTGTCTACAACCTTTGCCTGATCAGCCTCAAGGTGTCTGCACACTGCTGCACCAACTCTAGACCCAGCAACTGCCTCTCGCAAACCTCGTGCCAGTGCAACGGTGTCCTGCATGGTCGACCATACAGAGCCTCGTAGGGCGCCATCCCGATGCTGGAGTGAAAGCTATTGAAAACTCCACCATGGGAAGGTGCGACTCCCAAGTGTCGCCCCAGTCTAGGCAACACGCTCTCAACAAGTCCTCGAGGGTCTGTATAGTCCTCTTCGACTGCCCGTCTGTCTGTGGGTGGTAAGCCGAACTCAGCCACAGCTCAGTGCCAAGTGCCCGCTGAAAGCTGCGCCAGAAACAAGAAGTGAACTTCGCCAACCTCGAACCTCAGATAAACTCCAGCGGCTTAGCAGTGTTACTTGTACTTCCTAAGGGACTTTATGTTATTACTTATTTCCACTACAAGTCTTGATAGACCCCTTGCTCTGATACCACTGTAACGACTCCGGCGCCCGAATCCCCGGCTCCCACCAAGAATCTGAACATTGGGACCGCCGCCCACGGGTCCGGAGACCCAGATGGGCTAACGGATCGGTCTAACAAGATATGTAATAGAAATAAATAACAACAAACGTACTAAAGTGCACCACAAGTGAACGAAAAGTGTCCAACACTAAGTAACAGTCTAGTACAGTCCCAAAGTAAATAAAGTACAAGTGCTGAAATAAACGGGAAGGAACACGTCCCTTAGGGGCATACCCCGAGGGTGAAGTACAACTGCTAGGGGAACACTGCCACTAGAGACGCCGACTACTGCGGGCTCGTCTCCTCAGTCCGCCGCGGAGGGTGCTGCTGTGAAGTCTCACCAACAAAACAGGGAGTGAGCTTCACGAAGAAGCCCAGTAGGGACTACCAATCTTCCACTGGTTCTAACAGCAGAATAGAACTAAGTGCAATAATTAAATAAACCAGTAAAGTCCATTCTATTAAACAGAGTCAAGTGTGGAAGCGTGAAAGAAACTACATGGTCATCGGTCTAGGCTACACAGTGGAACCGGAAAACCCGTGTAAACCAAGGCACCACAAGAACCCAGCTGTAACACAGACAGTAGATACCGCCTAGACAAACGCACTAGCTATAGAACACTACACTAGTCAGCCGGTCAGGTGCGCCATGCGCCTTACCCTCGACCAACGGTCCATGTCTAGCACCTCCCGTCAGAGTGAGACGCGGAACAAGAACAACTACAACTACCATAGTCTGGCCAGACTACGGTCCCACGCCTGACCCCTCTAAATGGTTCCAGAACCACGTAGAGTGAGGCAGTGAGAAAAGGACTAGCTGATCTGCGCCGTATGAGCTACCAACCACCGGCATCCCAGACTCAGCTAAGAGAGCTCTACAAACGACTCACGTTGCTGTCCCACCGTTTTCCCCTACTGCTACCAGAGTCAACGACTCGAGCAAACCCGCCGCCCAGAGCAACACCCTCTGACACAGGCACGCGGGGACTGGGGGTCCCAGGTAACGGTAACAACCTGTCTCATGGACAACCCTCAAGTGCCTAGCACCGGGCGAAGAGAGACTAGTAGTAGCACTGCACTAGGAACAGCACAGGTGCCAAGAAAAACCGAGTCGCAGCGGAAGCGGAAACACAACAGGTCGATAGTCAGCACTCGGTCAGAGAGGCGACGTATCGACCCGTCGCGATCAGAATGCGACAGTTCTGTCTGTCGCGACAAGGAAAACAGAAGGCGACATGTAAGCGCGTCACGATAAGGTTGCAGTGGCTAAGAGTACCGCAACAAGCCTGAGTCGACTGATTGCGACACATACTTCATCGCGATCTCATCGCGACGGAGATGGAGGTTGCAATCGGGAAGACCCCGAACACTTGAACGCCAGCAACGTACCCATCACGTTAGCATGACCCGGCGGGTCCGAGGCGCGTTTAAGAGAACACGACACCCCGATACGTCGTGACCTGGTCGCGACTGGAAAACCCATCGCGACCACAGCCGAGTGCTCAGACAAAGCAACCCTTCCCACCCCAAACTAAACCACAAAGTACAAACGGGGAAGAGGAAACATGCAAACGATAGGAACATGGTATTTAACGTCTAAACCACCCAATTTACCCCCAAGCATGCATAGAAGGTAAGGCTACATCACATGAACCTCACACAACCAAATGCAACCCTTCACCCCATTATCCACACAAATACTAGCCACAAAACTCATTCCATTCAACCACACAATAACATATGAATCACCTTAGCATGATCCTAAGCTTAGAAAGAATGGGATTGGCCCTATGCATGGTAGAACTAGGGAATGGTTTGGGGTCCTACCTCAACTTGAAGAACCACCCTAGATGGGCCTTCTCGTAGGATTGCACCCCTCCACCTCCAAGCTCCAACGCTCCACGAGCCTCTCACGAACCGAGCTCATACTCCTCCTTCACAAGCCGATGGAGAGACACATAGTGCATACCACAGAGGAAGGAGAAGAAGAAGTGAGGAGAAGGAAAGAACACAAGCAATCCAAACCACACTACAATTCACATCATACTTACCAAGCAAGCCACAAGGATCTCCCCTTCCAAAGCTCACCACGGAGCTCAACACACAGGGGAATCGCCACAGAGGGGAAGAAGACAGTAAAATGGCCAAATGGGACTTCTGCTCTCGAGCTAAGCAGTTTTAACACAGACGTTAAGAACGTGACGTCCTTGGTCGTCGCGTTAGCAACACTAACGCGACACCCTCATACGTCGCGATCTTAAAGTCTGTGACCCAGACTGCCAAACCCAACACGTGGTATGCATGCAATGCTAACACCTGATCGCGGCGGGTCAGTATGTCGCATTCAAGCATGCATGCCCACACGTGTCTCCACCGTCCAGACAGCAAAATGACAAAAGAACTGTCTTCTGTCAGAACTAGATCGCGACAGGGGCGGCCAGCGCGTTCCCAACCTAAACGCGACGGCTACCTCCATCGCCTTCAGAAAGCGACGGCTCTGCATGTCGCGATCCCAACCGAGAGCTCCTGACCCACAAGGTAACAGGGATGTTACATATCCCTTGGCACATACGTAGAGTGATGCTCAACGTAAGAAGATGGCATCGAGCTCCAAAGCTCCACTTCCAGGTTTGCTAACAAGCTTATAAGCAAGATTGTTTATCGCTTCACTTCCACCAAGCTAAGGCTCTGCTAGCTTAGGGATCTGTCAAGCTATGTATCCACCAGGCTATAAGGTACCGGGGCAAGGTCTACCAAACTAAGGCCTACTGAGATAAGGTGAGAAGTGTGGATTAAACTAACTTCCTACCCTAGCGCATGTCGAGACATTATCTCATAAGTTATATTGTCGTCTCAACTATCATCCTAGCATTAACGTCCGTAGCACTCCAGAATTTTAGTAATTGAAAAATAAGAGATAAATCAAAAAATGACAATTAAAACTAATTAAAAACATATGCACCGTTATCGCATGTGCAAATATGTATCTAAAAATTTCGTAAAAATCATGATTAGACTGTAAATAATATTCCCTAATGACCCATCAAAACTTTTGTGCCAAAAAAAATCTTTTGGGCCAAGTTTAAGGATTATCGCGACTTATTGTTGTAATTTGAAATAAGTAAAGAACCTATTATCATATGTATTAAGTGGGGTCCATAATAGAAATAAAAATTATGGGTAGACTTTAAATAATGGGTATTAACATCCTAATAAAAGAAACGGGTCAAGAGATGTCTCTTGGGTCATAAATAAAATTCCTAATAGGAAAATAACCCAAAAATTCAAAAATCTTAACTACTTGAGAAACTTTGATCTAATACACCATTATTGGGCCACCAAGTGAGCCCAAATCGTGGGTACAACCTAGAGGAAGGTTTCCTAGCATGTCTCCATCACTCATTGGGAGAGAAATTTCAAAAAGATGGTAAGAATTCCCAAAACTTGTAGCATTGATTTCCTAATCTCAATACGACTATCAAACACACATCTCTCTATAAATTGAGTCCCTCCCTTCCATGGGACGACCCTAGGGTTTGCTTGGGACGTGTCTAAAGGCTCTTGGAGGCTGAGAACCCGAGGAAGAAGGCTATACAACGTAGACTTCTTCCTCTGCTACAACCAGAAGATAAGTCAAGTCTTGATAGCTTTCAAAGGTTAGTAAAACCACAACTAAACATTGCATACCATATACCATTAGAAAGCCCTCCGAGTCTAATTTCTTTTAAAAGTATTTTGCCCAATTTTTATACAGTAGTTTGTAAGGATTAGGTGGAGTTTTGCATGACTATCAACCTAGGGTTCTTGGGGAAACGTTTGAAGTTTCCACTTCAAAGGTAGGTCTTCTATGGGTCAAATTTCAATTAACTGCATCAATGTGTGCATCATCATATTTAGATCATGAGAAAACTTGTTTTCCAATTTATCTCCTATTATAGCATTTATTTGATTTTTGCAATCACCTGATATCGCTACAGTTAAAGTTTTCCATGATCTACCTTACAAGCTTTAGATCTCTCGTATCAGTCTATCTAAAATCTTGAAAATTTTACTGTAACACCCCCTTTGATTTAGTTTCAAACAAGACTGATCTCACTCAGTTTCGTGGTCTGTGTTGAGAGCTAGGACATTTATTGTGTCAGGTTTCCATTGACTGTCTCACAGTGGTAAGTTACCCTTGTAAACGAACCCAGATTTCTAATTCCTCGTGTCCGTAGATTAAAATACGAGTCTAGTCAACACCAGAATTGAAAGTCCCAATTTTCATACCCTACACAGAGAGTATTAAACCCTACAAGGCCCCTATGTCAAACCCAATTTGAATAGGAGTCGGAAATAAGCCAAAAAGACAACCCAATATAGAGAACCTGATTGTGACGGGTCGACCTCTCGCCACAAGAAGGCGACAGGGACCTGGTCCCCTTTGAATTTCAGAAGGCGACAAGCACGTGGTCGCCTTCAAAATGTGAACATTACTGTGTCACCTTCTGCTTCTTGAAGGCGACAGTGACTGTGTCACCTTGTAACTGTGTTGATCGGATTAGAGTATTCTCGATATTTTGTGATATGGTTCTATTTTGGTAATGATAGTCATGCTTATAAAATATGTTTTCATGCACTTAACAACCCATAGAAAAAGATTTAATGACTAGAACATGATTCTAATTACCATCAATAACTTGATCTTTCCTTATTTGTTTGAATCATCAACTTGCTGAAAACGATAACTTGCTAAATAGATAAATTGCTAAATCTGGCATGCATCCAAAATTACTAGTTTAAACGATTATAAATGATTTGAAAATTCTATTTAGCAATAGAATAGGAACACTCCTCCGTGACTGATGAACTCTTCGTGAAGTATTCCTCCTGTCGGAGTAGGACATCTTCACAAGAGACCTCCGTATGTCTCCTCTAACCATGAATTCCCACGTGGCCGACGAATTGGTTGTACCGTTAAAACCCTGAACCCATCGTATGGAAACATGTCGGACCTTATGACGTGTTTCACTTGGCCTATGCATGTGTCTGATCCGATTGTAAATGCAATGTACCTTTAGTGTGCAATGGTAAACGTACTGCCTGACAAACGTATGTTTTACCAAAACCCTGCCAGTGATCCAATCTGACTAGGCAGACAAGTGTCTTACCCATGATAGTGTCACACTAATTGCACGTGTCAATATTCTGTCATCTCTATATCATCTGTATTGTCTTCTCTACTTCTTGAATAATCTCAAAGTCATCCATACAATAAGCTTGTTATCGAAACTTATATATCCTAAACTAAAAGGAATTACCAGAAATTACATGGAACTACGATTCATACCAACGCCCGTGCATATAGGGCCCTGTCCTAGTCCTAGAAGGAGCACCCAAAGTACTAATAACCGCGGAAAGTATGGATATCTTGAGATGTATGGCATGACACCTAACTGACATGCAAGATTGGTGTGGTTAACTCTAACTGTTATTAATGATTGCTTGAATGATCAATTGACTGAAATGTTACATGTGAAAATGGCCATTCCCGCTGTACATGTCATTGTCCACTAGGATCTAGTGGAATTCTACTCATACCATTCATTATACATGTTATTGGCCATTGCAAGCTCTTGACTCCTTCTTCCAGGAAAAAATGATCGCATATTGTGGGTAACATCTCTTGTCGCTTGTTGCATAGCATTGCTTGTTGAATTGTTCACTCCCGTCAAGTACTTGTCATGACCCTGACTTTGATTTACCATGATATCATAAGTGTCTCTGTTTATGAGTATTGCATGTTGCATGATAAAATGTTAATTTACTTAAAACATGCACGCACCATGAGATATAAATCCTACTGAGCGTTAGCTCATATTGTTGTTTAACCATTTTTCAGCCGATGACGAAATAGAAATCAAAACTAAAGGGGACGGGCTCGAGTGAAGAGAGTACCCAAGAGTCTATCTTAGAATGTGCTTAGGCATCAATGGAATTTACATTGGAGTCTGTAATATTCTAGTTTACTTGATGAAGTCAGATGTAATTTTTACTTTTCAATAATGGGCCCAATGTTTTGGCTCTGAATGTTAAAGGTTGTAATTTGACATTAGAATTTTAACGAAATAAAGAGTTCTTGTTTTGATTAGTACAATTATTGCCGCATCTCTCTATTTTACTTAGTTCCACTCTGAATTACTCGACTGTGTGATTACATGTAATCCTCACGTACCTAGTTTATTCTGCTATAAATCGGGGGCATGATAGTTGTGGTATCAGAGCTTAGGCTTTCCTAAAGTCCTAGGCAAATATGAAACTTCAAGGAATAGCCAAGACAAAATTCCCTACGTGTCAAATTTTCCAAAGCCAAGTTGTGAGATTGGGGTAAAAGTAAAACCATGTGGTATGTTCACCTCCATTAAAAAGTAATACTAAAATGAAGTTAATAGCAATGTGGGAGGACTAATCTCATGATGTTGTCTAGATGGTTGCAATGGCCAGTACACGTGAAGAGATGCAAAGGACAATCAATACCTTGACCCAAGCTCACTGCAGGTAACCCAAGGAAGGGATGATAACCATGGAGAACTCCATTGGAACTTTTGCAGTATGAATCCGCCAAGATTCGACTGCTGTGTTGACCCTGATGATGTTGAACACTGCGTCAAGGAAATGGAGCATGCATTTCGCGTTATGAGATGCACAGATGAGAACAAAGTACTATTCGCAACATATCAGCTCGAGAGGGAAGCCCGTGCAAGTTGGGAATCGATTGAAGCCACTCTCGGAGATATGCACAAGTCACTTGGGAACAGTTCTTGGAATACTTCAACAATAAGTATTTCTCTGACCGAGTACAAGAGAGGAAGGTGGCGAAATTCGTCAATCTGAAACAGAGAGGGCTCTCAGTGGCAGAATACGAGGCCCAATTCTCCAAACTGTCTCGTTATGCTCCTCACTTGGTCCAAACCGAAAGGTTGAAGGCCAAGCGATTTCTGAGCGGACTACGGCCTCAGTACATCACACAACTGGGACCAATGGATTTGCAAAATTATGCTGAGATGGTTAGAAAGGCTCTACTACTGGAGGACTCTATTACAATGGCAGAAGGTATTAGGAGCAATATAGTGAAAAAGGGACAAGAATCAACATCTGGAAAGCAACAAGCTGTGGTTGGAACCAAGAAGCCAAATGTTCGGCCGGAAGCACAACCAGTGAAGAAATTCAAGGATGGTGGTAAACAATAGGCCCCCGTCACTAGTGAATTATGCAAGCACTGTGACAAGGCAAGCCACAAAAGTGAAGAATGTTGGAGAGCCCTGAGGAACTATATACGCTGCGGGAGTTCAAGCCATAAGATTTCTGACTGCTCGAAGATGAAGAACTAGACTCCAGAAGCACGCCAAGGTGGGCCGAGGTGCCAAGGTAGACTACAGGCTCTACAAGAGCCAGACACATCCGAAGGTGGTGTGGTTGAAGGTACACTTACCATTTTAACCCAACCTGCATTTGTTTTATTTGATACTGGGGCAACACACTCATTTATATCACAAGAATTTACACCGAGACCCTACCCATAAAACCCATACACTTAGGGTATGACTTTCTGGTTACAACACCCCTTAGAGAAAGAACAAAGCTCAACAAATATTTTCCCTTTGCAGATGTTGACATCGGGGAAAAAAACTTGCCCTGACTTGATTTATATGCTCATGGAACATTATAATGTAATCCTAGAGGGCGATTGGTTGACCAAACATGGAGCCAGTATAAATTGCAGAAAGAGCAGAGTGACTTTTAGTGAACATCTGAAGTTGATGTTCTCAGGAGACAAAAGCATAGGCGATTGTCCTTCATCTCCACTCCACAAGCACAGAGGATGATAAAAAAGGGTTGTAAGCCTTTCTTGTCGATGTCATGTCAATAAGTAAAACGTCAAGATTAAGGACATTCCTATTGTTAATGAATACCTGATGTATTTCCGGAAGAACTGTCAGTCTTCGACTCAAAAGGGAGGTCAATTTTTCTATCGTGTTGATCCATGGAGCTGCCCCAGTGTCCAAGGCACCTTATAGAATGTCACCTACAAAGTCGAAAGAGTTGAAGGAGCAACTAATGGAGCTGCTAAAGAAAGAGTTTATCAGGCCAAGCACATCATCATGGGTGCACCTATTCTCTTTGTCAAGAAGAAGGATGGGTCGATGAGGCTATGCATAGACTACTGACAATTGAACCAATTGACGATCAAGAATAAATATTCCTTGCCGAGGATAGATGAATTATTTGATCAATTATCTGGAGCTCGGTGTTTTTTCTAAGATTGACCTCAGATGTGGTTACCACAATTGAAAATTAAGGAAGAGGATATACACAAGACGGCCTTTAGAAGCAGGTATGAACATTATGAATGTATTATTATGTCTTTCAAACTAACAAATGCCCCTGCAGTTTTCATGTAGCTAATGAACAATGTGTATCAACCGTACCTTGACAAATTTGTGATGGTATTCATTGATGATATATTGATCTATTTTAAAACCAACGAAGAGCATGAAGAACATTCGAAGACAGCATTACAGATTCTGAGGAAGAATAAACTATATGTCAAGATGAGAAAGTGTGAATTTTGGCTTGAGAAAGTATCCTTTTTGGGCCATGTGATCACCAAGGACAGAATTGTTGTGGATCCATCTAACGTGGAAGTTGTGATGAAATGGGAAAGGTCAACCAATGTTACAGAAATTAGAAGTTTTCTGGGACTAGCAAGATACTACAGGAGATTCATAAAGGATTTCTCAAAAAATTTTGTGCCATTAACTAGGTTGACACAGAAAGAAAACTCATATGTATGGACGGATGAATGTGAAGAGAGTTTTACTAGCTTAAAGGAGTGTTTGACTATTGCTCATGTTCTGGCCCTACCCACAGAGGGAGGAGGCTAGGCTATGAAATATATACATATGCTTCTCAAATAAGACTAGGTTGTGTATTGATGTAGCAAGGAAGAGTGATAGCCTATGCATCCAGACAGTTGAAGACCCACGAGGTAAACTACTCTGCACATGACCTAGAATTGGTAGTAGTGGTGTTTGTTCTAAAAATCTGCAAGCACTACCTATATGAAGAGCAGCTCAAAGTTTATTCTGACCACAAGAGTTTGAAGTATCTATTCTCAGAGAAAGAGCTCAACATGAGATAAAGAAGGTGGTTAGAGTATTTAAGGACTTTGACATTTTTATTCAGTATCACCCTGGAAAAGCCAATTCCGTAGCTGATGCTCTAAGTAGAAAACTTGTTGTGTCACTAGCCAGCTTAATGGTTGGGGAGTGGTGATTGATGGAGCAGTTTGCTAGTTTGGACTTGAATGTAAAGGAGGAAGTCGATCGTGTGTTGATTGTGTTAGCATCAGCATACAATCTGATCTTTTCACTGAGAACAGGGAAAAGCAAGGCAACGATCCTTTCTTGCTGGAGATCAAGGAAAGATCAAAGATCGCACTTCAGGGCAACAGAGGATGGCAGATTAGTGTTCTGTGTAGAACATGTGTACCTGACAATGAGAAACTCAAAACAAAAGCTGATGATTGAAGCCCACAAGTCCAGGTATACCATTCATCCTGGAGCCACCAAAATGTATCAAGACATGAAAAGAACCTATTGGTGGCCGAATATGAAAAGGGAAGTGGCCAAGTTCGTGGCACACTACTTGACTTGTGAACGGGTTAAGGCAGAACATCTTAGGCCAGCAGGTGTGTTACAACCCTTAAACACACTTGAATGGAAGTGGGAGAGTATAAACATGGACTTTATCATAGGACTGTCTAAAATTAGAGAAGGATTGAATGCAATATAGGTGATTTTGGACCAATTGACTAAGTCAGCACACTTGTTGCCTATGAAGAGTAAGTGGTCCATAAATGTGTTAGCTACATTGTACATAAAGGAGGTGGTTAGACTACATAGAATTCCTCATCCATTGTGTCTGACTGAGACCCCCGATTTAACTCACATTTTTGGAAAGGGTTACAATCTGCACTGGAGACTAAGTTAAATTTTGCACTGCTTGACATGTCACGACATTTAATATATCTATAAATGCCAGAACGTGAACGAACGAGAAATCAAGAGTACAATTGAACTAACTGACTAGGGGCATTTGCTCAGAGGCTTCACTAAATAAAAATTATTATTCATCATTCAATAGATGTTACATGATTTCTGATTTACAATCTCATAAGAAAATGTCGTCGTGGCTGGTCTCTCCACACACAAACTTCCCCGAGTTTCCGCTTCTAGAATTATAGGTACCTGAAATAGTAGGATTTGGTGAGTGAACTAGCCCAGTAGAATCATTCTTGAATTAAGAAGGATTCACGGTATGATCTTCAAGATAAGAACATGAACATTATTAACAAGAGTGTTCAAAGCTATGAACGAATGAGTCAATTCAATAAACATGAAGAACCAAGGTAATATAGGAGCATGATCAATAACTCAGGATGTCACTTAGTTAGAATCAAGTACTTATTCACACACACATGTGTATTATGATGACTAATCAAACACGAATTGATGCATGCCAACATCCACTGTCCTCATCGCCCCCGCGCGGCCACGACGAATTCGGCGCTCCCCCCAGGATGAACCAGCCCTTTATTGGCCAGGCATATTACTCAAATGAGTCCCAAGACTCGCACTCGTCATCATAACACAATATTCTTATAATGAATCAAGGACACACACGGATTCACTCATGGTTCACACACAAGAATTAAGAAACTTTGTCCTTCAATAATTTCAGAAATTGATGATCTCACAGGATGATTTTGTTCGGAACTTTGAAGGAATGATTCATGATGAAAAGGAAGGAACATGACTGGTTTTAATAGGTATTTAGGTGGTAGAAATCACAAAACTTAGGTGGACTATTAGTTGAACAATAGGATAAGATTTGCACCAAGGAATAGATCAAAACAGGGCTGGAAACATGACACTGTCAGCACCTGTCGACAGGCAAAAACTTGCTGTCGACAGCTGCATACAGGGATGATTTCAGGGTTCTGGAAAATAGGTTCCTGTCGACAGCAAGAGGTTCGTCTGTCGACAGGTCCTGTGTAAACTCTCAGAAGGTCATCTGAATCAACTCTAAATGGTTCTATACAACTCTCATAACATTCCTAACATGATTAGGACTTTGAACAAGTATGATTTCAGTTCTATAGCTCAATGTAACATGACAAGAAAATGAAAGAAAGAACAGGGGATATGATTCACATAGATGCTCAACAAGAAGACAAATTCGAGGGGAAATTACTGAAAGAGTAATTCCTTAAAACTCTCTTTCCTACTTTCATCATTCATTATCAAGGCACACTCACTAGAGACTTCCATGGTTTCTGAAAGGTTCAACTTCTAAGAAGAACAAGAACTATCATAGTTCACTCTACACTACACAACGGAATCAATATGATTTCAGATTTAACCAAGTTGAGGTGAAGAAGGATAAGTTAACTTCTCATGACTTGAGGACTAACTATATATTGAAAGATTCAGTTTCTACCATGAACATATTTTCTGAACTGAATAAAAGACGCCATGACATGATAAGAATCACTTCAAGCATTAATCTAGAAGTGGAAAGAAAGAGGATTAGGAAATGAATCCTACACTTATACATGGATCTCTTAGCATGAAGGAATTATAAGAACAAGAAGAAAGAGGATTAGGAAATGATGTGTTGCCTCTGTGACCAAACACTAAATTAAACATGATGAAGGCTCAATTCTTGTCATGGAGCTACTTCCTGAACTGGGAAATAGCTTACCACATGGTGAAGGATTACCTCAAACTATTGAACTAAGTTGAGGTGTAGGAAGAAGAATGGGATGGAAGTGAATCCTACAGACACACAACTAAAATGATTATAAGGGATGGATACACAGTTCAAAAGAGATTTCACAAGTTTTAAGCAAGTAAGTAGGTGATCATGATCTCTTAACAAGTGTGGGAGTCAAGAATTTAGAGAAGAGTGGGAAAGGAAGAGAATTCTACCACAACACACGATGCACACAAGCTTCTAGAAGTACTATGGATCTCAAACAAGGAATGAGAGCTTGTACACTTAACAATAAATTTTATAGCTTGTTCAAGGGTAAGAGTAAGAGAGGAATGAAAGAATTGAATCCTACCAACTTGCAGAAGATGAGGCCTTCCCTTCGAAGGATTCACAGCCAACAGGAAGAAGATAGCACTGGGGTGCAATTGCTGCAGTCCACGAACGGCTACAACCTGTAGCTCCTCAGGCACGACCAGTGGAGGCTGCAGCTTCAGCAGTAGCAGCTCCCCACATCAATGGCAGCAAAAGAAACAGCAAGAACAGGGGTGGGTGCAAGAGCAGCTGCTGGGAAGGTATGTTCGAAGGCTGTGGGATGGCTTTTTAAGCCCAACAAGTCCTCAGGCAGAAGGCACGTCAGCACATGAGGTGTCATGGTATAAACCATGGAGTTTTCACCATTGACACGAACACCATGCACACTTCCAAGCTTTCCAAGCAAGGGTTAACGTGTGAATCCCCTACGTAGGTGGTGGCTATCCCAGCTCCTCACACGTAGGCACACAAAATTTCCTAGAAAATTCCATTACGTAATTCTTCCTTAAATCAGCTGGTCACTTGTCCCTTCTGTAAACATGTCCAAACAGTGTCCATTTGTACTGAAATTTCAACCATAAGCTAATGTTATGATTTTACAAATTATGGTGATTTTTATTTAATTTTTAGAATTTATTTTACACTAGGTAAAATATCACTCGAAAAATAGTCGCGTCGACTTATCCTTGAGATCCGAACGTCGAAAAATTCGGATATTTATATTTCTGAGATCTCCACATTTTTCTGGAAATTATGGTATTCTCGGATTTTTATTCAGTTGTCGTTTTTCGGTGTCACCCTATGGGAGCGCGCACCTCTGTGTACGACACTAGGGAAACGTTAACTAATACTAAACATTTCCCTAATATCAATTAATTCAATTTATGAATAATGGTTAAGTCTAATAACCTTATTTTTCAAGTTTTTCAACTAATAAAAATTTCCAGGGTGTTACACTGCTTTCCACCCACAAACTGATGGACAAATAGAAAGAACAAATCAATTATGGAAGATATGCTCCGAACTTGTGTTATTGATTTCAATGGATATTGGAGTGAGCAGTTATCCTTAGTGGAATTTGCATATAATAACAGCTACCAGGCAAGCATCAAGATGGCACCATTTGAAGCCTTATACGGCCAAAGTACCAAGTCACCCGTGTGTTGGGAAGAGGTCGGAGAGAGAGCCAATGGTTAGGACCCGAAATAGTACCAGATACCACTTAAAAGACCCAAATTATTCAGGAATGCCTCAAGATAGCTCAGTCAATACAGAAAAGCTATGCAGAAAAAAGACGAAGAGATTTAGAATTTCAAGTTGGAGACCATGTATTTTTTAAGGTGTCACTTTCACGTGGAATCAAAAGATTTGGAATTAAAGGAAAACTGAGTCCCAGATTCATTGGCCCTTTTGAGATCATTGAAAGGGTTGGGGAAGTACCTTACAGAATAGCGTTACCTCCATCACTGGCAAGTGTACATAACATCTTCCACGTATCTATGTTGAGAAATTATGCCTATGATGTCGAGCATGTGATCCGACATGAGGACTTAGAACTACAGAAGGACTTAACCTAGGTGGAGAAACTGATCAAGATTTTGGGTCGAAAACTACAGCAACTAAGAAATCAGGTGATACCTATGATCAAGGTTCAATGAAGCAGACATGGAGTAGAAGAAGCTACCTAGGAATCAGAAGAAATGATGAAGAAGAAGCATCCAGAACTATTCTCAAGTACTGTAAAATCCTTACTCTAGTATATAACACATGAATTTGGGAACCAATTCTTTTAAGTGGGGGAGGGTGTAGCACCCCGAAATTTCAGTAATTAGAAAATAGGAGATAAATTGAAATTAACAATTTAAAACTAGTTAAAAACATACACATCATTATCGCATGTGCAAAAACACATCTAAAAATTCTGTAAAAATCATGATTAGATTATAAATAATATTTCTAATGACCCATCAAGACTTTTGGGCATAGAAAAATCTTCTGGACCAAGTTTAAGAATTATCGCGACTTATTGTCGTAATCTAGAAATAAGTCAAGAACCTATTATCATATGTATTAAGTGGGGTCCATAATAGAAATAAAAAATATGAGTAGACTTTAAATCATGGATATTAACATCCCAATGAAGAAATGGACAAGAGATGTCTCTTGGGTCATGAATAAATTCCTAATAGGAAAAATAACCCCGTTATTCTAAAATATTAAAACTCTTACCCAATACACCATTATCGAGACACCAAGTGAGCCCAAATTGTGGGTACAACCTAGAGGAAGGTTTCCTAGCATCTCTCCATCACTAATTGGGAGAGAAAACTCAAAAAGATGGTAAGAATTCCCAAAACTCGTAACATTGGTTTCCTAATCCCAATACGACTACCAAACACACCTCTCTCTATAAATTAAGCCCCTCTCTTCTGTGGGACGACCCTAGGATTTGCTTGGAACGTCTCTGGAGGCTCTTGGAGGCTAAGAACCTAAGGGAGAAGCTGTAGAATGTGGATTTCTTCCTCTTCTCCAACTTGTTCTCTGCTACGACCGGAAGATAAGCCGAGTCTTGATAGCTTTCAAAGGTTAGTAAAACCATGACTAAACCTTGCATACCATATACCATTAGAAAGCCATCCGAGTCCAGTTTCTTTTAAAAGTATTTTATCCAATTTTTACACAGTAATTCATGAGGTTTAAGTGGAGTTTTGCACGACTATCAACCTAGGGTTCCTGGGGAAACGTTTGAAGTTTCCACTGCATCCATGTGTGCATCATCATGTTTAGATCACGAGAAAACTTGTTTTCCAATTTATCTCATGTTATAGCATTTTATTTGATTTTTGCAATCAACTGATGTCAATACAATCGAAGTTTTCCCTTATTTGTCTTGCAAGCTTTAGATCTCTCGTATCAATGGAAATTTTACTGTAACACCCCGTTTGAGTCTACTTTCACAAAAGACCTATCTCGCTCAATTTTGTGATCTGTGTTGAGAGCTATGACCGTAAAACCCTTACTGTGTCATGTTTTCATTGACCATCTCACAGTGGCAAGTTACCCATGACGAACTTTCTAATTTACTATGTCGCCTTCTGCTTTTTGAAGGCGATAGTGACTATCCCCTTCTAACTATGTTGATCGGATCAAGTATTTTCGATATTCTGTGATATGGTCCTATTTTGGTGATAATAGTCACTCATAGAAAAAGATTTCATGATTGGGACATGATTCTAATTACCATCAATAACTTGATCTTTCCCGATTTGTTTGAATCATCAACTTGCCGAAAATGATAACTTGCTAAATAGATAAATTGCTAAATCTAGACATGCACCCAAGATGTTGTATTTTAAACGATTATAAATGATTTTAAAATTCTATTACACGATTGCACATGCCATACACGGGACCTACACTTGCATAGAATAGGAACACTCATCTGTGACTGATGAACTCTCCACCGGATATTCCTCTTGTCGTACTAGGACATCTTCACGAGAGACTTCCTTAAGTCTCCTCTGACTACGAATTCCCATGTGACCGACGAGCTAGTTGTACCATAAAACACTGAACCCATTGTCTAGAACCATGTCAGACCTTATGACGTGTGTCACTTAACCTATGCTTGTGTCTGAACCGATGTAAACACATCGTACCTTTATTGCACAATGGTAAATGTACTGCCTGACAAACATATGTTCTACCAAAACCCTACTAGTGATCAAATCTGACTGGGCAAATAAGTTTCTTACATGTGATAGTGTTACACTGATTGCACGTGTCAATATCATGTCATCTTCTCTATATCATTCATGTCGTCTTCTCTACTTCTTGAATAATCTCAAAGTCATCATACAATAAGCTTGTTATTGGAACTCATATGGCCATAAACTAAAAGGAATTACCATAAATTACATGGAACTATGGTTCATAACCAACGCCTATGCATATAGGGCATGTCTAGTCCTAGGAGAAGCAGCCGAAATGCTGATAATCGTGGAAAGTATGGATCTCTTAAGATGTATGGTGTGACACCTAGCTGACATGCAAGATTGATCTGGTTAATTCCATTGTTATTAAATGATTGCTTGAATGATCGATTGACATGATCGAAACTTTACATATGAAAATGGTCATTCCTATTGTACATGTCATTGTCTACTGGGATCTAGTGGAATTCTACTCGTACCATTCATTGTATATGTTAATGGGCATCGCAAACTCTTGACTCGTTCTTCCAAGAATAAATGATCACATACCGTTGGCAACATCTCTTGCCACTTGTTGGATAGCATTGCCTGTTGAATCGTTTGCCCACGAAGTACTTGTCATGACCCTGAATTTGATTCACCATGATATCATGAGTGTCTCTGTTTGAGTATTACATGTTGCATGATAAAATGTTAATTTACTTAAAGCATGCCCGCACCATGAGAAATAAATCCTATTGAGCGTTAACTCATACTATTGTTTAACCATTTTTCAAGCGATGACGAAATGGAAATTGAAACTAAAGGGGACGGGCTCGAGTGAAGAGAGTACCCAAAAGTCTATCTTAAAATGTGCTTAGGGATCAATGGAATTTACAATAGAGTTTGTAATAGTCTAGTTTACTTTGATGCAGTCAGATGTAATTTTTACTTTTCAATAATGGGCCCTATGTTTTGGCTCTAAATGTTAAAGGTTGTAATTTGGCATTAGAAATTTAATGAAAGAAAGAGTTGTTGTTTCGATCAGTACAATTATTGTCTCATCTCTCTATTTTACTTAGTTCCACTTTGAATTACTCGATTGTGTAATCGCATGCAATCCTCACGTACCCTATTTATTCCGCTATAAATCGAGGGCATGACAATGTCGAGATGAAGGCCCTTTCTTAGGGTGATGGATCAAGTACTCGTGGCAGTTCATGGGTTGCGTTTGATAACAGGACTCTAGTAGGCAGACTCCTTTTTAATAATTGGGCTTTCTTCTGTTGGCCAAACTTAGTAACTAGACCTTACAAATTAGGTCATAGGGCTGAGATTCTCCCTCTTCACCTACCCCCCCCCCCTTGTAGTGCCCTAGAAAATTTTCTTGAATTTATTTTGCAAATTGTATCTTTATTTCTGCATGCGTTTGAAAGCTGTTCTGTGTGGATCTTGGAGTCAACATCCTTTGGCATTAATACCTGCTAGCGGCAAAATCGCCTGCTATTTATTTTCTGTTAACGACAGACTATTGTGTCGTTTATTATTTTCTGAATTATTTAATTTTTTGGGCAAGCCTGCGAACGACATCATCAATGGACGTTTATGTGGAGGCTGACGGCATCTTATGTTGACGTTAATCTAACTTGCCTATTTTTGATATTTCCGTTCGGGGAAAGAGAGATCGGACGTTTCCAAGGGGTTTTAATGCGATGATCCGAGCGTTTAGGATCTGAGGGTCAGGATTTAGGCTGGCCATTGCATGGGAGGTCTTTATAAGACCGGATTTCACGACTAGATAGGGGTTTTTCGCTCTGGTTTTTGGAGGAGAGAAAGAGGGTCGAGGAAAGGGATTTCTGGGCTCGTTCGTGCATTCTTGAGGCTTGTGGACCGAGGTGGATTGTTCGTCTGCAAGATCCAAGGCTTCTCCAAGCAGAAGAAATTGCGTGGATGGCGGATTGGAGCGTTTGGAGTCGGCGGGAAGGAACTGCCTCACGGGCAAGGCGGGCTTCTTCGGGCTTAGAATCGTCACTCCTGTAGGAGGGTTAAAGGCAAGTTACATGGGGGTTCAGTTTAGGATATGTTACACTATCTATTTACCATTTTTCCGTATTTTTAAAGCATGCAAATAACCTACAGGAAGGGGTAGAAGTTGCATTATTTCATGTAGGGTTTTTTGTGTTTTCTGCGCAAAAGAACTAGACGTCCAGATCGCTTGTCGTCTATATCTTGTTAACGGCGGCATCGACTGCCGTCTACTTCATGTGAACAGCGTTTGTTTTCTGACATTTATTATATGTAAACGGTGCTATGTGCCGCCGTCAGTATGTATTAACTACGCTATGTGTCGCCGTCTATTTAGACTTAACGACAGAGTATGTGGACGTCTACGTCAGTAAACGCCACATACCTTGCCGTCAAGTTTATCAGTAACATGTATTTCCAAAAAACTGATTTTAATTGTTTATATATGATCCATGCTTGTATGAGTTTCGGCCATGTGATGTTTAGGGTGTTTGTTTACTATTATAATATGGACCGATTATTGCAATAGTAAACAGGCTATTTATATCTATATATATATGAATGTTATTGATGTTAGATTGACAAAAGACAAGTGTAATGGATTGTAAAATGATGTATGTTAGAATATGAATGGTTGAGGACTGAATTACAGTGAGAGATGCAGCATGCCAGTGGTTCTCTGTTTTATATAAAAATTCCTTGATCTTTTCCTAAATGTTGTACCATGTGAATTAAATTGATGGAATTAATTCATGAAAAAGGGTTAGATCAGAAAAATACAAAATTTGGCATGTACATAGTATATCTTGATTCTGAATTTTTGTTAAAATTACGGAATGTTTAGACATTTGTACATTCTGTTATGAATTTATGAATAATGAACTGCATGTAGAATTTAAATAAAAATGCAAGTATGTACATGATTGAATGTGTTGCATTTAGTATCATGATAGGGGTCTATCATGCAGAAAGTAGAATTTCAGAACTGAAAAGACATGCTATAGATTATTGCAATTGCATGAAATGTAAATTAAATAATATCATACATGTTAGTGCATGCATTGAAATGAAATGCCAATAAGACATTGCTACTATAGAGGTTCCTACAAGGAACTACACCATGGATGCCCCTATGGTAATGGTTCAACTATATGAAATGACTAAATGAATCGGCGGGCAACGGATTGAAATCCTGGAGGTAGACAAGTTCTACTGGTTAAGGTGGGAAAGGCTTTCCCCGGTTTTGCACAAATACCATGACTTTATCACCGTTTTGCCTAGGTGATAAGTGAATGACTATATGACAATGTGCTATATGATCTCTATAATAGTGCGGGCTATGTCTTGGCAAATATATGAAAATGACTACATGCTACATGTCTACATGACCTACATGCTACATGCCTACATGAACATTGTCTACATGATTTCATGATATATGCCAATGTGTTAAAGGTTACATGAATTACATGCAAATTGATATATGAAAGAATTGCTACATGTTTAAATGGTCCATTGTTACATGACAACTGTTACATATTGCATAATGTAGCATAAGGTTTTCATTAAGATGGTTTATATGTTACATGACAATAAGTAAATTCCATGATAAGAATGATTACATGCTATATGTAGGAACATGTTGATTTAATTGTTAGAAAATAAGATGTGGATTTTATGCATTACATGATATGATTTATTTCCATAATAATTAGAATGCTATGAATGAATGATTGCCAATTGACTTAGAATCATGTTAGTAGGAAGAGTATATGATATCAATGAAATGAGTGATAATATGTTACCATGTTTTTAAACCTAGTATATTTATAATATCGTGAACTATCTTTCATGTGATTTGCTGAGTCTTGTAGACTCATACTTGCTTAACATTTCAGGAGAACCAAAGGACACTCAGGAGTTAGTTCACACTGACTCGGAGCGAGAGGACGTGGAGACTTAGATTGGTTGAGAGGTTTTAGAGTGACTCTTGTATGTGAGGACTATATGTACTTTCCTTTATGCATTTGGACTATGAAATGTAATAAGTTTGGAACTATTGTTATATCCCTTTTATGCACTAGACTTTATATTTGAGTATAATGTTGATTACAATCATTTAATTCCATATTCTGTTGCTTATTATTGGAATGGAATTGTCATTTGTGTATATTTCAACCTGTACTGTCAATTGCTGGATTTATTCCACTGTAATATCTCGGTTAGATCCAATGTGAGTTGGTATAACTATACTAGGTCTAAGAGGGGCGTTACACCCCTCCCCCACTCTCCAACTAGAGGATTTAACTCGAAGAGTATGTACGGGGAGGTAGAAGCGTGAGTGCATATTTTAGTTACAAACCAATCGATGGCATGTGCCATGGCAACTTGTCACTTCGTAGACTTTGAGAAGCATTGGACTTTGGGAGACACCATTGCTGACCTACTCATGTATAGAGGATCGCGTCTGTTGCCGCACTTTCCTTCGTAAATTCATAGCAATCTCGTCATGTAGACACCATCGTAATCTCACTTTTCAGACCTGACATGCAGTAATTTTATATCTTATGTTGTGATCCCTACTTCTCCTCGATCCTCGTATGAGCTTTTTGATTCTTAAGGAGGTGGGAGTTTTTGAATTCAAAATTCCCTGAATATTTTCACATTTACATATCATTTTGGCGTCTTCGGTCTGACTTTCTTCCATGTCGGAGCTCTCAATCTAGCAGGTCTGCCTATAACTCACAAGGTCTTATGTCACACCCCAGATTTAAGCAGTGGAATTAAATTGAGGGACACGACAAGTGCATATTGGCAGATCATAGATCAAAAGAAAATTTTAAATTTTAAGATGACAATGAGCCAACTCATGTCTAAAACGATAACCTCAAGTATCAACATCATGGAACTTCTTCCATACATTAGAGCCAAACATAAGTGCCATAGTTCAAGAATTCACATGTCACACACAAGGGGATGACCACTATAGACTCTTCAAAAATGGACATGCTTGAAGTCCATGGCTTCAGGATAACTGGATGTTCATCACTCTTCCTCATTCCCATCCTAATTCACATCTTCACTATCACTACCTGAAAATGTTAAGAAATAGGTGTGAGCGCACATGCTCAGTAGATTTACATCTGAAGGGGTGGGCAAAAATATACATGATTAATATATTGACAAGCAGAATTTCAAAGAGTAATAGAGAGGTAACCTAGCATGACATTAAACCTAATAGTATGACAAACCAAGGGTAGCAATTTAGTGGTTCCTAATGATTCAAAATGCATGACATTAAACCTGATAGTGCGGTAGACCAAGGGTAGCAATTTAGTGGTTCCTAATGATTCAAAATGCTGATTGATAACGAACAATGGTAGTAAAAAAAAAATTCAAGTAGATGCATGTCAAGGGTACAGTTATCAGAAATGGCGATCTTCCAATGATTTCAAAACATATACAAATCAATGAACAATAGCCAAATTGGCCATTAATTTCAAGGATTTCAGAACATATACATATCAATGAACAGATAACAAAACTAACCATCTTCCAATGAACACATATAAATGAACAAACATATCGTATCAAGAAGGCACTTTCAAATCTTGCATATCATGTCAGTGTCATGCCACCACCACAAGTCCATACTCCCGCAGTTAATAAGTACATCGAGGTGCTCCTCCCCAAGACCAGATAGGGCCCTTTATTTGCACAGGCATGAGTCAATAGACCGAATATATTATGGCCAACAAAATTTCAAGGACTGATATATGGTAAGATTCTGTATAGATTCAGAAGTATCCAATGAATCAAAAATAACAAGGGTACAAAATGTTAAGAGTGTCAATGGACAGCATAGCAGTGCAACTACTGAAAATCAAATCGTGTAGTAAGTAGGTAAAATAATACCAATAAGGGTTTCAGATTTTCATGATAAGCAAGATTTTAAGATAGAGTTTCAAATCAGGTGATGAGAGGTCCAAATCAAAGGATTAAGAGCAAATAGGATCATCTTCATGTTATTAAAGCTTTTTACATGACTTAGAAATCTTTAGGATACTAAACAGACCATATTGTGTGTTAATCTATTAAACAGAGCAGAAGAAATGGTTTCTAGAAGACCCTTTTGAATCGCGTCAAGGACAGATGACGTCTATCATAGGATTGAAATATATAGTGGCAGAAGAAGGTTTTCGGGATGGAAACAGTCCAAATTTCCAACAAAGAAGTTGGAAATTCAGAATAGGAGGATTGAAATAGTGGCAGAAGAGGGTCCTCAATATCAGGTATGCAAGTTCTTCCTTGAAAGACCAATCTGCCATCACTTGTCACAGCAAAGTCTGGCATCTGCCCTAGTTTCTCTCTGATTTCTACTAGAAATGGATCATTACCTTGTTGTTCTCTAATTTCAGCAAAGAAGTATGATTATATACTGATGTTAGCAATCAACATACAATCACCTTCCTCCTTTACATTCAAATCTAGATCGGAAAACTGTTCTAGCAACCTCCACTCCTGAACCATTAAGCTAGCTAGGGATGTCATAGGCTTTCTACTTAAAGCATCTGCTATAAAATTGTCCTTTCCAAGATGATATTGGATGGAAAAGTCGAAGTCCTTTAAGTACTCCAACCACCTCTTTTGCCTCATATTGAGTTCTTTATGTGAAAATAAATATTTCAAACTTTTATAGTCTGAGAATACCTTGAATTGTCCTCCATATAAGTAATGTCGCCAAATCTTCAAAGCAAATACTACAGTTGTCAATTCTAAGTCATGCACTGGGTAGTTAACATCATGTGTCTTCAATTGCCTAGAGGCATAAGCTATTACTTTGCCTGACTGCATAAGTACACATCCCATTCCAATACCTGATGCATCTGCATACACTTCAAATTCTCCCTCTTCCTTGGGTAAAGTAAGAACCGGAGCCATAGTCAAGCAGTCCTCAAGGGTGCAGAAACTCTCCTCACATTCATCCATCCACACGAATGGATTTTCCTTTCTAATCAATTTAGTTAGTAGCACTGCAATCTTGGAGAAATCCTTGATAAATCTCTTATAATATCCTACCAATCCAAAAAAACTTCTAATTTCTGACACATTGGTAGGCCTCTCCCATTTCATTATTGTCCCAACCTTCGATGGGTCAATTGCTATACCATCATGGCTGATCACATGTCCCAAGAAAGATACTTCTTCTAACCAAAATCATAGTTGTCAAGGCGCCGCCTAGGCGCCATAAGTGTTAAGGCGCTTCTTTAGCCGCTTAAAAACACCCCGCCTTTTTAAGAGTAAAAAAGGCAACCCAAGGTGCTGCTAAAGCGGCCAAGGTGCATGCTAGGCACGCTTGGGCGCGCCAGATATTTGTCGGGGGCTGAGTCCAGCCCGATTTCAGGGAACGTCTTATTTACCTGAATATCATTTATGTAAATGTTAGTATTTGTAGTTTCATTTACTTAAGATATTACATGTAAATAAGAAAGTACCCTCCATTTGAATCCAATAAAATATCAAAAAAATCATATCTCTTACCATTAAAAAGTCAACTCTCCCATTCAAGAAGAAAATCGTGATTTTGATGATTCCATTAAAATAGTATCTTTCTAATCCCTCATAATTTGGCTTAACTAAAAATTTCATAATTCAAATAAATCATATGGAATATTAAAACTTTAAAGTCCGGTGACAAAAGTCAAACGTACGTATGACTTCTCCAAGAGACCCACTCTCCTACTGACAACACTTAGTCTGCCTGAGACCTCTCAGGATTTGGTCAAACATAAACTATCATCACCCAAACTCATGAGAATTGTCATTTTCTAGTTTCTTTTCAATTTTTAGACATATTGTGGGATTATGTAATGTACTCATTTAGTTTTTACTTGTTTTAAGTGTGTTAAGATATTGCACTTCTTATTTTTATTTAACATATTTACATGTATGCGTATTTACTGGTTTGTTTTAAAAGTTGGAAATTAGTTTTCTGATGATGGAATGATATTTGCACTTCTTGTTCTTATTTAGTGTGCTTATTTATTTGAAGATGTCAATTAAGATTTTTTTATGACTTTATGATATATAATGTGAGTTTGTTTACTTGTAATTTAATTTTCGTTGATTTCATATAATTTTGACCTTTTTGTTGTGACATTTTATTTTTTTGCAATATTTTTTTGTGATACATAGCTATTATCTATATTTCTCAATTTTATGTATTATTTTAATTATATATCTATCATATTATGATATGTCATTGTATTTATGTCTGTCATATTATGATATTTTTTATTGAATTTTCATTATCATATATATTTTTAGAGACATAAATATCATATAAGAGGGACGCTTGAAAATAGCGCATACTTGGTTCAGTCCTAAATGTCTAGGCACCGCTTAGGCAGGCACCTAAGCGCTTAGGCGATTCGAGACTCCAACTACATCTTGGTCGCCTTGACGCCTTGACAACTATGACCAGAATTCAAATTTACTCGACTTGGCATACAACTTGTTATCCCTCAATAATTGCGATGTTATTTTCAGATGTTCTTCTTGTTCCTCCTAGGTCTTGGAATAGAGGAGAATGTCATCAATAAATACCACCATAAATTTATCAAGATATAGTCTATATACCTCGTTCATTAATTGCATAAAGGTTGCAGGAGCATTTGTTAATCCAAATGGCATAACAACAAATTCATAGTGCCCATACCGGCTCCTAAAGGCTGTCTTATGAATGTCCTCCTCTGAAATCCTCAACTGATGGTAGCTGAATCTGAGATCAATCTTGGAAAAATACTTAACTCCAAAAATCTGATCAAACAGCTCATCAATTCTTGGCAGGGGATACTTATTCTTAATTGTGAGTTGATTCAATTGTCTATATTCAATGCACAGCCTCATGGACCCATCCTTCTTCTTGACAAACAGTACATGTGCCCCCCATGGCAAGGTGCTGGGCTTGATAAACCCTCTTTCTAATAGTTCCATTAGTTGTTCTTTTAGCTCCTTCAATTCTGCCAGTGACATTTTGTAGAGGGCTCTAGAGACAGGGGCAGCTCCTAGGATTAAATAGATAGAGAAATTGACTTCTCTTTCAGGGGGAATACGCTCATTCGAAAACATGTCTAGAAAGTCTCTAACTACTGCAGTGTCTTCTATTCTCACCTCCTTCTCCACTCTCACTGAAGTAAGGAATGTTACACATCCTTTTCTCATCATTCTATGGGCTCGGAGGGCAGAGATGAGAGATAGATGCCTTCGACTTTTGGTCCTTAAGTACACTAATTTCGGATGTTCAGTAAAAGTTCCCCTACTCTACCTGCAGTCAACTCTAGCACCATGTCGGGTTAGCCAATCAGCCCCTAAGATCACATCATAGTGCTCCATGGGCATGTACACTAGATCTGCTGGTAAGTTTCTCCCTCCGATGTTCACATTAGCAGAAGGAAAATAACAGTTGAACTTGGTTTTCCCCAAGGAGTGTGGTGACTGGGAATTCACAAGCTAAAGGTACAGGTTTTATAGGAAGGATTTCGGCAAAGTCTTGCGATATAAATGAGAGCGTCGCTCCAGTATTAAATAAAACAAAAGCAGATCTAAAAAGTACAGTAAAAGTACCTTCTACTACTCCACCTTCCTCTGAGACTTATGGCTCCATAACTGCTTGGAGGCAACCTGGCTTCCTCAGTCCACTCTGGTGTTTATCTTGCAGTGTTTGTTCCTTCATCATAGGGCAATCCGAAATCTTGTGGTCAGGACTCCCGCATCGCAAACATTTGCCCTGAGCTCTCTAGCACTGATAAGATAGGTGTCCACCCTTGCCACACTGTTTACATCCTTCAGATGGAGCCACTGCTAATTGCATGTCAATCCCTCTTGGCTTCTTATCTGGCTGAATAACTGGGCCTTTTTCTTCCAGCAGTTGGTTGAAACCTCCCTATAGTTGAAATTTGCTCTTCTTAACAGGCTTTCCCTTGATGCTCTCAGCAGTCTCCATTGCATCCTCAAGTAGTTTGGCTTTCTTTACCATGTCAGCATAATTCTGAATGTCCATCGGCGCTAGTTGAGTGATGAATTGGCGCCTCAGGCCATTAAGGAACCTCTTAGCCTTCATTCTTTCAGTCCCGACCAGATGAGTAGCATAATGGGCCAATCGTGAGAATCGCGCCTCATATTCGGCCACGGTCAATCATCTTTGCTTTAACGCAGCAAACTATGTTACCTTCCTTTCTTGCACTCTCTCCAAAAAGTACTTCTTGTTGAAATGCTCCACAAACTATCCCCATGTCACTTGTTATCCTTACAACATGGCTTCCACTGATTCCCACCACGTACGAGCATCCTTTTCGAGTTGAAAAATTGCCAACATAACCTTGTCCTGGTCATTGCATTGCAAGATCCTAAACACCTGCTCAATTTCCTTGACCCAATGCTCAACATCGTCAGGATCAGTTCTACCCTCAAATTTTTAGGTGTTCATACTGCAAAAGTTCCTATGGAGTTCCCTGACTCCCCGATTTCCTCCACCCTAGGCTGCTTCTTGCAAGATTGCCTGGGTCAAATCCCGAAGGGTTTGTTGCATATTCCTCATTTGAGTCCGCTCAGCAACCATTTGAAATATTGAGTACCTTCAAAAGGATGCTGATTATTAGTGATATAATTATGACACAAGTCACACTTAACCCGTGGCTTTACCCCAACTCACATCAGGTGCGATCGTCTTGAGTCATGACGCCTAAGTATGGTCTTACTAAAGTCCTTCATGATTTTTTTTTACCAAAATAAAGTCAAAGCTCTGATACCACCTTTGTCACGCCCCTGATTTAAGCAGCGGAATTAAATTGAGGGACGCGACAAGTGTATATTGGCGGATCACAGATTAGATGAAAAATTTTAAAATTTAAGACAACAATGAGCCAACTCATGTTTAAAAAGATAACATCAAGTATCAATATTATGGAACTTCCATACAATAGAGCCAAACACAGGGCCCATAGTTCAATAAATCCACATGTCACACACAAGGGGATGACCACTACAGACTCTTCAAAAAAGGACATGCTCGAAGTTCATGGCTTCAAGATAACTAGATGCTCATCACTCTTCCCCATTCCCATCATGAATCACATCTTCACTACCACTACCTAAAAATGTTAAGAAATAGGTGTGAGCACACACGCCTAGTAAGATTTATATCTGAAGGTGCAGACAAAAATATAAATGATTAATGTATTGACAAGCAGAATTTCAAAGAGTAATAGAGAGGTAACCCAGCATGACATCAAACTTGATAGTATGACAGACCAAGGGTAGCAATTTAGTGGTTCCTCATGATTCAAAATGTTGATTTATAATGAACAGTGGTAGAAAAATAAAATTCCTGACAAATGCATGTCAAGGGTATAGTTATCAAAAATAGCCATCTTTCAAAGATTTCAAAACATGTACAAATCAATGAACAATAACCAGATTGGCCATTAATTTTAAAGATTTTAGAACATATACATATCAAATTAACAGATAACAAAACTGGCCATATTCCAATGACACATATACAAATGAACAAATATATCGTATCAAGAAGGCACTTTCAAATCTTGCATATCATGTCAGTGTCATGCCACCACCATAAGTCCACACTCTCGCGGTAATAAGTACATCGGGGTGCTCCTCCCCAGGACTAGATAGAGCCCTTTATTTGCACAGACAAGGGTTAGTGGACCGAAGTCCCAAATAATGCAAAATAACATAACATATTATGGCCAAAAAAACTTCAAAGACTAATTCATGGTAGGATTATGTATAGATTCAGAAGTAGCCTGATGAATCAAGAATAATAAGGGTACAAAATTCTAAGAGTGTTAATGGACAGTATAGCAGTGCAACTATTGAAAATCAAATCATTTAGCAAGTAGGTAAAATAATACCAATAAGAGTTCCAAATTTTCATGACAAGCAAGATTTTAAGAGAGAGTTTCAAATCAGGTGATGAGAGGTCCAAATCAAAAGAATAAGAGCAAATAGGATCGTCTTCATGTTATTAAAACTTTTTACATGACTTAGAAATCTTTAGGATACTGAACAGACCATATTGTGTGCTAATCTAAACTAAACAGAGTAGAAGAAATAGTTTCTGGAAGACCCTTTTGAATCACGTCAAGGACAGATGACGCCTATCACAGGATTGAAACAGTGGCAGAAGAGGGTCTTCAGGATGGAAACAGTCTTGATTTCCAACAAAGAAGTTGTTGGAAATTCAGAATAGAAGGATTCTAAGATTGTAATTGGGGGCAATTAATCTAGGGGTGCAAGACTCAAGAGGGTAAGAGAGGCCCCCAAACCTTCTATAACAGTCAAAATGCTTAATGTTCTACATGAGGAAGTTGGGGCAAGATAGAGATAGCAAAGATAGACTTGGCAGTTCTTCAGAGGAGTTATACTACATTATGTTGAGCCCGAGATCACCTATCTTAGATTGCTCTCCAACCTCTAGTTCCTTCAAGTCAAAGCAGGTACAAGAGGAAGAACTCCAAGATCCTCAAGCTTCAGGATCATCCCCTTGTTCCTAAGTGCTCCTCACCACCCACGGCTCCAAACTTCCCTTCCCACGGCCAGAAATGTTCAAAAGCATTTTGGGCCAAAAGAGGGCCACACATCATATTTATGAGGCTAAGACTTGAACAAATGTGTTGGAGTTCCCAATGCTAGGGTAGGTACGAAAGCCATACCTATGTGCCCATACCTCCACCCATACCAAATGTTGACTTTGTTTAGGAAAGGATAGACCCATCTTACCTGGGCCATACCTAGATACTGGTACTTTTACCAACCCCAAAAGTCGACTTCTATTGGGGCACAAGTCAACTTCTCAACACAAGAGTCGACTTCTCCCATACATGTGTTGTCACCCCCCCCCCTTCTCTGGGAAGAGACATTTACTATAGAGACCACTTGTCCCCAAAATCTTAATTTTCCCCAAGCAGTCTTACCATGATTGGAAAATAATGTTTCCCTTTGATTGATGTTTGAGAGGTACATCAATTACTACACATCTTAAAGGTTGTTCATGTTTAAGAAGCTCACAAAGCACCAATTCCTATTCATGTTTATGACCTAAGTTATTAAGTTGTCATTTTTTAATGTGATGGTCTAATGGGTGTGTTAAGTGTGCAGAAAATAGGCCAAGGTTGCACCGGTAAGCAAACATTTACAAAGGCCAAGGCTTGGATAGAACAGAGTTGAAGACTAACTGAAAAACTGACAGTTAGTCGGCCGAACTCTGATTATCGTTCTACCAATCCCTCCAGTAAACCGGGTCTATCATGATCGTGAAAACAATCGATCAAATTTCCAAGAGCGGTCGGCCGAATGAAAGAATCAATTGATTGGTGATCAAATCAATCAATTGGTGTACATTAATCGATTAACCATCTGATTGGTGTTATAATCGGATTGATTGGTGAACAGAAGTTCAAAACTTCTGATTGGTGACTCAAGTGTTCTAATTACTAAACAAAAGTTCAGTAACAATTCTGATTGGCATGTAAGTGTTCTTATTACTGAACAATGTTCAGTAAGCATTCCGATTGGACTTATAATCCTTCCAATTTGTCTTATAAGTGGCCCAAACACCGATTGGTGTTATTAAAGGATCCAATTACTAAACAAAGTTCAATAAACATTCCAATTGGTATTATAATCAACTAATTACTGAACAAAGACTTGGTAAACTTCCGATTGGCCTATAATGGATCCGATTACTAATCACAAGTTCGGTAAATTTTCGATTGGCCTATAAGAATGAATTCCAAAATGTTTTCTTCACAAAACTATTCATTTATGATTGTGGGTTTATATTTACCATATTCCTTATAAAAATCCATGTTGTTACACTTTAGTTCTTGTTTTTGTGTCTCTTCATCCCCTACGGCAGACCAGGGTGCTTGCTCTCCAGGGGTGGCCTGGAAGAGAAGGTTGAGGCCGCGCTGATCCTTCACCTTGTGAGCTGGTTTGTGTACCTCTTTTCTGGCTGACACTTCCGGCTAACATTTGTTGGATTTGTGTTCCATCACTTGAAGTGCCCTGCAACCCTATCTATGATGTTGGAATCTTTCTCACATGTTCTTTTGGCAACCGTCTAATAGAAGAACATCGAGTTGTAGGGTTGTCGTAGTTGTTGGCACGGCAAGAGCAGTGGAGGGCTCCCAGGCTTTGGAGGAGTTCGAGCAGTTCTAGCTGGAGGTCGTGCCTAAGCAATACAGCACCGGCCATACCATGGGTGCTCACTAGCTTGACAGACTCGAGCAGGGGGAGGAGGAGACATCTTGAGTAGTGATGCATTGGCTACGACCCCTGCTCCCGTAGTCCTAGTCCCGACAGCTAAATGCATTCTAGCTCTAAACAGTCCCGCTCCAACTAAGGCAAAGGAAGCTTCTGCGACAATCCTGGAAGTCGGGTCGTCACCTGCTGCAGAGGCTCTTCAGCTGAATGAGGTCGAAACGATGCCTGCTGAAGTAGCTCCGCACGTGTAAGAAGCTCAGTAGCCTATAGTTGTAGACTAAAGGGGCTTCTTTTCTTTTCCATGTATAGACTTTTAGCCACATCTTACATAGAATGAAAGAAGTAATTCTCCATAAACTTGCATTGTATTTGATGTTGAATAAATGGAATGTGCAACAAGCTTGTAGTGAACCAAGGTAGCTTACTGATAGTATCGCCTCAGTGCCTTGGCATTCCAAGTACATGGAATGGCTTTATCATCTAGAGTAGCTAGTCCAACAGTCCCTTGTTGTAATTCGACCATTTGGTACAAGCCCTCTCAGTTGGGTGCCAACTTCCCCGCCGCTTCGAGTGGGAGAGAGGCTTTAGCCTTTCTTAGGATTAAGTCTCCAAGGAGGAACTGTATGTCCTTAACTCGGGCATTGTAGTACCAGGTCATGCGCCTCTAGTACTTCGACATTCTTATCTATGCAGCTTCCTGAGTTTCTTCAACCAAGTTTAGGTTCTCTCAGAAGGCTTGGTTGTTGGCTTTCGATTGAAGGGGGGCTTCTGACTTCCAATGGTATTATGGCTTCGGTACCGTAGACTAGCTTAAATAAAGTCTCACCTGTTGATGCTCTTGGTGACTTCCCTTAACCTATTGATCCTAGTCTTTAACCCTTTAAGAAGGGCTTTATTGATGTTTTCGACCAATTCGTTGGTTTAAGGGTGAGCTACCAAGGTAAAGTGATTGTGAATCTTTGGTCGACACACTTCTCCTTGAAATAGGAGCAGTTAAATTGTCAACCATTGTCGCTCACTATTACTTGGGGTATGCCAAAGCGAAAAATTATAGATTACCATACGAACTTCCAAATGACCCAATCAATTATTTTTGCAATCAACTCCACCTCAACCCACTTGGTGAAGTAGTCCACTGCTACAATGATGAACCTCTTCTGAGCCTGCACTATTGGAAATGATCCTACTATGTCAATCCCCCCCCCAAACGAAGGGGTACGGTTCCAAAAGAGATGTGAGAGTAAGAGCGGCTCATGGATGAGGTGATCATACCTCTAACAGTAGTAATCGCATTTTCAAACGTAGTTTGAGCAATCGCTTTAGAGTGCCATCCACCAATATCCATGTCTTAGCAAGATCCCCGCTACTAACCGTCCCCCTTGGTGAGCATCGCAGATACCTTCGTGTACCTCCTCAATCTCTTGTCTGGCTTCGATGAGTTTGAGGCACTTCAAGAGTGGCACTGTGTAGTACCTCCTACACAGTCGATCGTCAAGGAGGACAAATCTTCGAGCCCGATATTTGAATCACTGGGACTCTCAAGGGTCAGAAGGAGAATGTCCATCCTCCATTCAGCCAATGTAGGTGGTTCCCTAGTCGGCGACCAACTCTTGAATAGCCTCCACATGCTTTGCCTCGGTGTTGGGGCGCTCTAGATCCTCCAATAGAATATATCGAGATCCTATCGGTCTTGAGAACGAGGCTAGGCGAGAGAGGGCATTAGCCCAAGAGTTAGACTCTAGAGCGATTTGGGTTACCTTGAATTTCTCAAACCGTTAAGCCAAGTCCCAAGTCAACCAAAGATACATCATCTGAGGCTCCTAGGCATCATAGTCTCCACTGAACTGGCTTGCAACCAGTTGAGAGTCTGTGAAGATCTTGACTCTCGCTGCTCCAAGTTGCTTGGCCATGTGCGCCCCTAATATAAGCGCCTCGCACTCTGAAGCATTGTTGGAGGGAGCAAACTTGAATTTCAAAGTGTACTGCAGCTAGATCCCTTTAGAAGAGCATAGTATAATGCCTATGCCGCTACCAACCAAGCATGACGAGCCATCAACGAAGAGTTCCCAAGTCGAACCCTTGGGACTCTACTGGAGCCTCTTCTTATAGGGTTGTGTGCTCCGCGATGAAGTCAACGAGGGCTTGACCTTTGATGGCAGACTGTGGTCGATAAGAGATATCAAAGGCCCCCAAGGCTACAGCCCATCTTATAAGACAATCAAATGTCTCGGGGTTTGCCGAGATCTACAGCAGGGGTTGGTCAGTGAGGACGACGATACTATCTGCTTGGAAGTAGGTCTTGAGACGCCTGGCCAAGATAACCAGCACTAGCATGACCTTGTCGGTTGCGGATTTCTTCTCTCGGTGTCTAGGAGTACTTTGCTGACATAGTATACCGATCTATGTACATCATTATCTTCTCGTGCCATGTCTCGATAGCAACGGAAAAATACCAAGGCGCGACAGATAATGGTGAAAGAGTAATTTACTTATATCACGAGAGTTCAATCGCGCACACGTCCCATCCACATCACTTTATACTTAAAAATTTCCTGTAAAATGTTAATAAAACATAATAAGCATAACATTGCTCAGTAGGTTACCCTCTAATCAATTCTAAATCACAAGTTAACAGTTAATGGGAATTAATCAATCAGCAAGAAAGGTAAACATGCTTAATATGGAAGGGGTAAGAGTTCAATAACAATAGTGTATAGATCATTGAGGTGGTGAGTACAGGATAACAGGAATGCATAAGATTGACATGATAGCATGCATGTGATTACACAAGAATAAGCTATTGCGATAGCACACATGTAATTACATGAGAATGAATTGTCATGAATAATATGCACTTAGACACATGAGATGTATGTCACACATCAAGCCATCACCTACTAGCTGGTACTAGTTGGAAAATGACTCAAGTGTTTGAGATCTTCTCAGAACTAGACCAGAGCCCTTGAACTCGCATTGGTCAATTTAAAACGCTTATTGACAATCTATTAAAGTACGCAGTTGTTCAAGAGTTCCAAATGATGATAAACTAACAAGTTAGGCTGGCCTAAGGATAAGGCTAAATCAACCTGAAGGCAAGTTGAATACCCTGAGAGAATCGGTTGACCAATTAGGTGATATCGGATGACCAATTAGGTGAAATCAGTCGACCAGACCAGTAGAATCAGTCGACCGAACAGGCAGAATTGATCAACCGAACAGGTAAAATTGGTCGATCATTCTTCCCAGAGCGGTCAGTATCCTTGCAGATGGGTGAATCGATAGACCGAATCACAAAAATTGGTCAATCGATTCCGACGGAAACCATAATCACACGGTTTAATCGCGCATGAGTATGCAAGCAAACAATTTGGAATCGTAGAAAGGAACCTACATTAACTACAATCATTAACTAACTCATTAATGATTCGAGAAAAGGTTAGAAAGACCTACCAGATGATGTGAACCAATGGTTTTCTAAAAATCTCTCTCCTCCTCCTTCCTTCTTTGGTGCAACTTCAACAATAGCAACAGCAGCAACTACCTCTCTTTTCTCTCTTCCCCCCCCCCCCCCCTTCTTCCTCAAGATGGCACCGTGGTAGTGTGGGAAAGGAAGAAGGAAGGGGGTATTTATAGGGGCGACCATGCACTTGCATGGTTGCTACGAGTGGGGGGGTAAGGATAATCCTCATCACCCTCAACTTTCTCCTCAAGCCACGATGTGTATTAGGATGATGGTTTAGCAGGAGCCAATATGCAGCCACCCCTTAGCTTAAGGGCACTACAAGGAAAACTTGATTTGTCAACGACTATATGTTAGCGGCTAACAAAAGTTATCGACATATAACACTTATGTCAACAACCAAGGTGAGCCGTTGACAAATGTAAAGTATATGTCAACGGCTAATTTTAGCCGTTGACGAATGTTAACATATGTCAAAGGTTCAAAGTAGCCATTGACATATGCTTCACATTTGTCAGCGGATCCAAAACAACCATTGACAAATGTCACATATGTCAACGGCTAAAATTAGCCATTGACATATACTTTACATTTGTCAACGGCTCCGTATGAGTGTTGAAATATACCTTACATTTGTCAGCGGCTCAAATACAGTCGTTTACAAATGTTACATATGTCAACGGCTAGCCGTTGACATATACTTCACATTGCTCATCATATATGTTAAACATTTGTCAACGGTTATTGAAAGTCGTTGACAAATGTAACAGTTGTCAACGACTGTTTTTGAGCCGCTGATAAATAATTAGTAAAATGGCGGGAAATCAACCGCCAAGGCACATCTTTACATAAATTAAAAAGAAAATCTACATACCCACCCCACCCCGGCCCCCTCTCTGCTCTCTCTCCCAAGTTCTCTCTCTTTGCTCTCACAGCGGCGGCATCGACGGATGGCAGTGAGGCGGCAGCAAGTCCCCAACGACGCGACGACGGCCGCATCCCTGTCAGTGACCACTGCCGCCACCATCACCGCACAATCCCTTCTCTCCAATCTCCCTTGCTCGCTCTCTCTCTATGCAGACGCCTGTTAGCGCGGCGCGGCAATGCCTCGCGAGAGAGGCGGCCGCTGCCCTCGACGAAGCCGTCGCCATCGCCAAGAGTCGCAGCCATGCACAGATCACGTCCCTCAACATCGTCACTGCGCTGATGTCCCTGTCGTCGTCTTCCTCGTTCCTCCCCAGGGATGCCCTGTCGCGGGCGCAGAGAGCAGACCTGGTGATCCCCATCGCGAACAGGAGGCGCGGGGGTGAGAACGTGTTCTTGTCATCTTTCCAATACTATTTCTGAATTATATTCATATTTGCATCTATATATGTGTCCCCCACCGCGTCTAAGAGGCCAGTGGGGCGCGGCGGGGGACACCCTTCCTGCGGTGGGGATTAGAGGGAGGTCTGGACAGGCACATCTCCTGCTTCTCCGTAGCCCCACACAAGCCCTTTCCATCCTCCCCGCCGGTCGGCAGCCCTCCTCGTTCCAGTGTTCCCAAGCGCACCCTCGTCCTGTCCGACGCTTTCATCATTGACGCCGGTGTCATTGCTGCTGCTCCTCCTTCCCCACCTTCAACTGCAAGCATGAAGCACTCGTCCCCGTCTTTCTTAATCCCTTGCAACTGCACACACGCATGCAAGATGATCACCATTGTGCGTCAACATTATGACCATTTCTACTTGGCAACCATGGATTAATGGCGACGAACGAACAAAAACTTAAGACCAAAGAAGCCATCATCAACCCGCACTCAGATTTGGTCGCTCGCGCGCGTTGACGGACCTTGCAGGCGAGGGAACCAAAGTAGAAGGGGTCAAGGAGGGTGCGGCTGCAGATCTCGCAGACTTGGGTGGGGGACTTGGCTGCCGCGCCGAAGCAGGATGCTGTCGTCCCCTTGGGCAGGGGCCTTTCGTTGAGGAAGACTATGCGGGCATTGTTGATGACGTACGTCTGCACTCCGGTGATGTCCAGCGCTCTCTGCACCTCCGATACCCGCACCACATCGTGGTACGACGACCGCCGGATCTTCTCGGTTAGCACCCAACGACCACACCAGCAGCCACAGTTTGAAGGAGGACAAGTACATAAGATCATGCTTTGATTGATTCAGAATTATGGATGGACCAACGGCGTCCATGCACCGAAGGACGCAGACATGGAAACTAAGTACCACATTACTATATGAGAATTAGGAGAGGTAGAACAGAGGAGAAGGAGCCCAACTTGGATGGTTCTGTGGTCAAGGTTGTGGACGGAGCGGTAGTAGAAGCAAAACGCGGCAGTCGCGGGGCAGTCGAGGCAGAACATGTTGCACTCACCGTGTGGCACATCACTGTGCGTCGCGCAGGTCGAGAAGAAGGGTGTCGCTAGCAGAGGTTCTAGCCAGGGTGGAACCAGCTGTGTCTCCCCCACCATCCTCGTCGCTCCGGCCACGTATGTCGGCGCCCTAACTTCGATCGTCGTCCGAGTAAGGTTGTCCCTGCAGCAGGCAATTCGATCAACTACGCAGGATGCCCCCGCTCTTCCTCTACAACTTTTCCATCGGGGCCAACAAGTTCGAGCATGATAACATCCAAGTTTGAGTGAGATCCGTCGTCGCAGTGACAGTGAACGACAACAATGTGGCGGGAGAGGGAAGCAGGGGTGGGGGGAGAAGGGTTGCAGGGGCGGAGGAGGTGATGGGGGATTTTATTTTACTTTTTAAAAAATAATTTTTTGTCAGCAACTGAAATAAGCTGCTGACAAATTCTTTATATATCAACATATAAAAGCCGCTGACATATGATCCATATGTCAACGGCTTTAATTCGTTGAGGTATCGCATGTATGTCAGCGGCTTGTAGCCGCTGACATGTATCTTATGTCAACGGTTATTGATGACTGTTGACAAATATTAGTCGACGACTCATTTGCCAACGTTTGTGTCAACGGTTGTAAGACCGTTGACATATGTCTATGTCAACGGCTATGTGTCTCTTGTCAATGGATATTAGCCGCTGACATATGTCTTGTTTCTTATAGTGGGGTTAAGAAAGATAGGGATCTACGAAAAATTGAATTAATCCTTAAGTTCTTTTGGGACACTAATTTTATATCTAAACGATGTCTAATCAAGATGAAATTTTAAGCACAAACTAATTGAGAGGTGATGTAAATTATGGTGATTTAGTTTAATTTTTTAAAATAACTTTTTGTCAAGTGAAAATTACCCCAAAAATTAAGACATCAACCAATATTCGTGCACCAGTAATTCCTGATGTTCATATTTTTAGAACCAGCATGTTTTTTCTGGTAATTATGATGGTTTCAGATTCACTTTTGTTACTAAAGTCCGGTGTTGCCTCGTAGGGGTACGCATGACCGAAAATGGTACTAGCATGTGGCAATGTTTGTTACGTATTACTTTGAGTTTCAATATCAAAGTTCCATTATGCACATATACTAAATTCAAATGAATTTATAATTTTCCAAACTAACTGATATTAATTGGGGTGTTACATGTCGAATCAAGAAGGAGCTACCTATCGAAGGTGTAACCAAGAGAGATAGATACAATGTCTCTACCAGGACCAGTTTTGACAACATCGATGGTGACGACAAATAGGCTTTTAGCTCAACAAAAGCCTTCTCGAATTCCTCATTCCAAAATATGGTTGACAAGGCAAACTTGGGTCCCCTTAGCAACTTGAAGAAGATAGACAGCACTCTGTTGCTTGAGACATTAAGCAGTTGAGTGCAATGACTTGGCCGACAAGACGTTGAACATCTTTTATGCTCTGCGACCGTTGTATCTCCATGATGACACGGATTATTTTTGGGTTTGCCTCTATGCCCTGATGGGTAACCAGATATCCAAGAAATCTGTTGGACTGGACTCCAAAAGCACATTTGGAAGGGTTTACCTTCATGGGGTACCTTTAAAGAGTCTCGAATGTCTCAGCAAAGTCGGTGAAGTGATCCTCGACTTTTGGAGATTTCACCAACATGTTGTCGATGTACACCACCATGTTGCAGATGATCTGAGCTTCGAACATTTGGTTCACCAACCGTTGATATGTTGTACCGCCGTTCTTAAGGCCGAATGGCATCCACATGTAGTAGAAAACCCCAAAGTTAGTGACGAACATTGTCTTCTCGATGTTGGCTGGGCTTCTAGATTTGATGATACTCAGAGTAGGCGTCAAGGAAGCTGAGCAACTCGTTTTCAAGGTAGAGTCGACTAGTTGGTCGATGCTCAAGAGTGGATAGTAGTCCTTGGGTGTGGCTTTGTTCAGGTTGGTGAAGTCGACATACATTCACCATTATCTTGAAGACTTTGGCACCAGGACGACATTAACCAGCCAAGTGGTGTATTGTACTACGTTAAATAGCCCAATAAGTCTCCCCTTAGTTACCTGATCTTTGATGGCAACTTGTCGCTCAGGCGCGTGTCTCCTTTTCTACTGCTGGACCAGCATAATAGTTGGGTCCATGCTAAGTTGATGTGTTACTTTGTCTTCTGGGATTCTCAGGAGATCAGAATCAGCCTATGCAAAGACTTCAACATAACATAAAAGAATTTCCTTGTAATTTCCTTAAAGCTGGAGAGACGAGGGTCGGATCGTTTAACAAGAAGATGGACAACAATTCCCCACCAACTGAACTTGCCATCTCTTTCTCCTCCGGGATCGCCTTCCAACATTAGCCTTCCTCGGACTCTACTAGCTTGGTGGAGATGAGGTAGCACCTTCTTGCTTCAACTTGGTCACCTCGGACTTCTCCCACTCTCTCCTTTGTTGGGAACTTCCACTTCTAGTGATACATCAAGGGCACTGTCTTTATCCGGCTAAGGACACCTCAGCCAAATATTGCATTGTGGGTGTTTAGCCCCGTGATCACCGTTAAGTTCACCGTGAATGTGATGGGGGGAGTGTACCAAGGGTGACTAGAATGCTCACCATTCCCTCGGGATAAGTGGCATGGCCATTGAATCCGCAGAGGGGTGTTTTAATCATATGCAGGGTCGATAGATTTTCACCCATCTTAAGGAAATAGTCTTACGACAAAACATCTGGTGCACTTCCACTATCTACAAGAACTCTTTTTACATTGCAACTATTGATATTCGCTAAGATTACTAGTGCATCATTATAAGGGGTTTGGACCCCCTCAAGGTCTTTATCAAAGAACGAGACTAGCTACTTCTATAAGTCAGTGACAGACGATTTCTTGCACTCCTCCCCCCACTGGGTGTACCGCTTGCGGCCTTGATGAGTATCTCCTCCAAACACAGAGTCTCCCAAGATAATGTTGATTTGCACGCCTTGGGACTGGTTGACGATCTCCTCAGGGGGTCGCGAGGATCCTCCTGCCTTCAGGCCACGTGGCTTCCAAGATAGCCCTTGCGGATGAGGCTCGATGAGTATCTCCTCCAAACACAGAGCCTCCCGAGATAATGTTGGTCCGCACGCCTCGAAACCAATTGTCAATCTCCTTAGGGGGGTCATGAGGATCCTCCTACCTTTGGGCCACGTGGCCGCCAAGGCAGCCCTTGTGGATGAGAGATTCGATCTCATCCTTAAGTTGTTAACAGTCGTTGGTGTACTTGTAAGGAAATGTGCTCAAGCATCCAATGCGCAACGAAATAAAGTTTAAAACAAAAACACATTCCCTACAAGAATTTATTGGACCGGGATGATATCTAGATGCATGACTCTCATGCAAACCATACAAGGGTGAGACTTTCTCACCTAGGGGAGCTCGTATATCCCCTGAAGTGTAGAACCGATCCCGCGGATGAAGGAGCTCATGCGACCTCCCTCTAGCGATGTCCAAACGGCAGTCTCCAGCGATGGCGGTTCCTCCTCTCATCGGAGTCTCCTCCCTCTCGCACCTCCAAGGTGCAATAGAGCAGTAGCTGGAGCAGCAACAAGCAGGAAGCTGGAAGCAGCAACAGCTACTGCGGCAGCAGTAAGAATAAACAACAGGAGGAAGAGAGAGCTCAGCTCTCACTCTTCTCTTTCTCTTCTCTGCTTGGAAGAGAACAAGAGAGAGCAACAGCGAGAGAGGAAGAGAGTGAAGGGTGTGTGAAGAGCTCAGTTTGTAGCTCTTCACACCCCCTCTCTACTACATAGAGGGCGAGCCACCAACCACCGCATGGCCCGCACTTCGTGCGTCCATGCTGTGTACGGATCGGAGGATGATCAACTATGCTTGTCTTGACGACAAGACATGATGTCGCCAATCAAAGTTGGCGACATAGGTCACTGTCGCCAAGATGACAATCGATCTCGTCGCCAGGAGTCCTAGTGACAGTCGGCTTGTCGCCAGGACCATCCTGGCGACTGACTATCTTGTCTCCGCCCTTGGTTAGAAAAGAGCCTATTGGATGACTCTTATCCAATCATCTATCATCGTCGTGTCAACCATCTTTTATGTATGACCCTCTAGACCCAATACCGAGCTGGCCGTGAGTTGCACCTGTCAGAACTCTTCTGACTCATAACTTGTTCTGACTTAGTGAACTATAATCTCCATAATAATTCACCCAACTCATCGACTATGGACATACCAAGCTACTACGTCATAGTCCCCATACGGTACAGGGAGATCAAATCCATTAGACATTTGTGCCCACATTTACCATGTATCATTAGTCCCTCATCTAACTAATATTTCAGAGACCATATATAAGGCATGGTACTATCATGCTTGCACATAATCCATTTGATTCTCACTCTTATCGGATTCTCCCGGAGAACTCTTTCTCTCTCAATCCGATTGACCCTACCCAGGGATTTGCCTGAGCAAGAACACATGGGATATTCCTCTCGTGATACCGAGAGTGGATGATCCTTTATTGACACACAATTACCTTCATAAGGTTGGCTACCATTCTCAACAGCCGACTGTACTAGATCTGGAACTTCCAGACCTATAAGTCTGGCATCAAAGAATGGAGTACTTAAAGAAGGCATCATTGGTGTCTCAAGTCTAAGGACCAGTTACATAATTGGGACCACGGAATCACTGTCTGACAATTAAGTATCATCAACCATACAGCATTCCGAGAGTGGATCATTCAATGAACTCATTCTCCAATGAGCACCTGCACCCCCTAGTGTCTCCACACAAGTAGCTATGAGACCAGCTACCTCCATCATATGGACAGGTATAAAGCACACTAGTCTGTCTGGTTATCTTGATGTCCTTGAGTAACCTATGACCATGAATATTTAGGATCCATGTTTAAAGATGATAGATCTCGTTATCATGATCCTTATCTTCATTGCACAGACCTATGGGCATCACAATATATAAACATCATCATGTGCATATAATATAAAGTGAAAAAAATGACATTAATATTATTACCAAGAGAGATTAGTACAAGATTACAAGTGTCATCACTAATGTGAGTGGCTTGCATGACACTTATAACTAGCGGTAGTGATCATGATCCTAGTGCAAGAGGCAGTATTTTCGCCAGTTCACTGTCGTAGGCTCGACTTTAGTGGCTCAGGCTGCCAGACATACTCCTTGTCCCGGATCTCTTGGAAGATTTGGTACACAGGAGTTGTTCGTGGGGTATAGCAATCGAATTCGTAATGGGTCCCTCATGTCACCGTTGCAACTCCTCTTTCATTCTAACAGGGAGGGTCGATCAGATGGACGCTTCTCCTCTTCCTCGTTGTTGCTTGCATCATGGCAAGTTAACAGGATCTCCTCGCACTCTGCGTGACATAGGGCTAAGGTGATCAAGTTGGCGAGGGTTGTAAGGGGATGAAGGATCAGCTCCCGCCAAAGTTTGTTGTCCCCAATGTCCCAAGTGAGGGCGTCGATGACTGAAGTCGTTTCAATCTGGGGGATGCAAATAGCTTCAACAATGAACCAAGTGACGTAATCCCGAAGCTTTTCCCTGTGGGCTTGCTTCAGCACCAATAGCCCCAAAACAATCTTCGGTTGTCTGTTTTCGGGGAAACTCTCCTTAAAGAGCTCATCGAACTGTCGAAAGCTGGTCATGTAGCAAGGCATGAGGGATCGGAAACAGACCCAGGCACTTTGCACCAGAGTGGTAGCAAAGCCTAGCACTTGATGGCTTCTGAGGACCCCTACAGCACTTGAGCACCTCGAAGTTGTCGTAGTAGTCAACTGGGTCACTCAGGGCATCATACAGCTTCATCATATAACTTGAATCCTAGAGGGCGGGGGCCTTTAGGATCTCTCAGGTGAAGGGTGATTACGTCTCCTCATTGTCGGCATGGGCGTTCTGCCTCTCCTCTTGCAAGGTGGCGATGCATCGTTCTTGCTCAACAAATTGCCGCTCGAACTCCTAGAGTAGGTTTCCTACCTCCAGCCTCCAAGTCATTATGGAGGGGGTGCTAAAGGATTGCCTTCGCCTTTAGGGTGCTTATTGGTGGTGGACGAAGGCGGCGTAGATCTTCGGGGGGCACTTCTTCCCCACAGCAATGAAGCCTCCTCCCCCTCTTGGCGAGGAGGGAGTTGAGATTCTCTGCTCGCTTCGCGCCTTATTAGGCACCCACCTTGGAGGGTAAAGCGCCCATCGACAGTTCGTCCTCCGCGATGTGAGGTCTCCCCTCGAAGGAGATGGATTGAGATTGGTGGGGGAATCCCTCCTGCCTTCCTTAGGCCATCATCGGGTCGATGAGAAGATCCATCTGCTGGTTAAGGGAGATGATGTGTTTGAAGCTCTCATCTTCATGCAAACATTGACTAGCTGCACGAGAGGTCAGGAACCTAACCACCATGGAGTTAGGGAGGGAGTGAGAGGTCAGAGGGACCTCATTCTCCAGGGCTCTCCCCAAAGCCTTTCCCTTCTTGCCAACCCTCCTGCTAGTGTTTCTCTTTCATGCCATGGCTTCTTGCTCGTTTCTCACAGACCACACCAGATGGAGAGGCCATATCTTGAATCTATTGCTAACCGTTGGATGGCCTTGAGATTTTGGGAAACTGGATGGCAATCCACGACGTCAAGAAGAAGATCCGCAAGAAGGAAGGAGGATTAGGGGGGCCTGGGATTGAGATCCCAAGGAAAACTGTAACGCCGCGACGCGAAATATCGGAGCGGAATTACAGTTATTAAATAGTATCAAGCGATAAATAGACATCAAACCATTGCACAATTGGAATAAAACCAAAAGTGCACTTAGCTGGTTGTTCTCCTTGTACCCTTTCACCAAAAAAAAAAAAGAATAAAACCATAAGTAATCCAACTTCATTTATAATTCATCAACTAACTATTACAATCACTAATCAGAGCCAAAACTAGGGCCCATAGTACGTTATTCAAATTCAAACTAATACATCACGACTAACTGACTTATAACTAACTAACTACTTGAAGAGACGTGATTTAAGTGTGCCTCCCAAGAGGTATTGTCCCCATGGTTGGGGTTTTGTCCTTTAAAAGGGCCCTCTTGTGAGAAGAGGTGAGGCTCTTACTGATAAGCACACACTTGTTCTCACTATCTTTCAATGTGGGACTAAAGATTACCTCTACACAGCCCCCAGTGAGGATAAGGGTGTGCGGGTCTCATGAAGATGAGACGCTCGGGTAGGGCGCATGGCCTCTAGTTCGTTCCCACAGACGGCCTCCCAAGAGGTATTGTCCCCATGGTTGGGGTTTTGTCCTTTAAAAGGGCCCTCTTGTGAGAAGAGGTGAGGCTCTTACTGATAAGCACACACTTGTTCTCACTATCTTTCAATGTGAGACTAAAGATTACCTCTACACTACTACTAAGCACGAGTTGACATAACGGGTCACTCCTGAGCATCCTCCTCAGTCCATTCCTCGTGAGTGTGGTAATCTCCATCAGACTTACCTAAAACATATGAAATAATAACGCAGGATGAGTGAATAACGCTCAGTAGGACTTAATATCTTGTATGAACAAGCATGCTTAAAATGATTAATGTCTTAGAAGGCAGGGTAACTAGAGAGTATAGTCATGCAAAGTATAGTAGCGATGGCAAGAGAATAATAGCATTTGTACAAGAAAAATAACACAACAAGTAATGATAAAGGAATGGCCATGTAACGATATAGCACATAACGATAGCACTTGCATAGATAACACTGGTATAAATAGCACTGATTGATTGTCATAGATTAAATCTTGATAATATAATGGCACTGGATGTATGCCAACATTCTGATCATTTTAACTCCCATGGGCAAATGGCACTGTTCGAGTGCTCCTCCTAGGACCTGATTGGGCCCTATTGCACTGGCATAAGTCATATTTCTTATCTTAAACAATCATATAGATGGTCAAATAGAGTACCAAGAATAGATGAGAACAATAGATGAAATAGACGAGATTGTAGAGTGAAAGTGAACAGATGAGAGTTCAAGGATAGTAGATGAGATAGGGACGTAATCGTAAAACCACGATAAACAACGATAGTCACAGTTGCACAGCACACCGTCGTGTACCGGCAGTCTGGTAGAAGTCACCACCGCCCACCAGCCATGCCACGAACACAGACTAGATGGTCCGGCATGATCACAAGGTAAGAAGGAAACACACTAAGGTTGTTGGATCGTGCTGATCCCTAAGGTGTAACGGGTTTAAGGGTACAACCAGCTCGTCAGCAATGGACGTGCGCCAAAGCCAAGGAGACTTACGGAGGCCTTGACAAGGAGTCCCTAGTCCTGTCAGGAGTATTCCCAACGGAGAGGTGGTCCATGCCAAGAGAGAGTGTGTATAAAACAAGTGTATGTCGTCTCTTGAGTGCTCGAAGGCCAAGGGAAGCGATCACGGTATATAAATCATGCGATTAAAACGAAGACAAGTGTCAATAATTAAATAGGGGGATTTAGTAATTAATTACATTTAATTACCAGATACATTATTAAATAATTTAATAAGGTCTTATGGCAAATATGAATTTTTAGTGTGTGCAAGTGTAATTGAATCAAGAGAGCATGAAAGATTGTGCACATGGCTTTTAAATTAATGGATTTCATGTAAATATTACTCATTATTAATTAATAAGTCGTTACTAGTCATGACAGTACTTAATTAGGGTTAAACAGAGTTTAAATGGCATAAATAGTAGGGTTATATATGCAAATTCAAAATTCTAGCCGCTCTGCTGAAGTCACGACAGGGGTGCCTGTCGCATTTCAGGTCGCGACGGATGGTCCGATCGCGTTCTGCTGAACCAGCCGCTGGAGTTGAACCGGGGAAGGTCGCAATGAGTCGACCTGTCGCGTTCAGAACGCGACGGTTCCCCTTGTCGCGACCCCCTCTGAGATCGCGACGAGTTAGGCCGTCGCGACTTCAGAAGGTGGCCCGAGCCCAGAAAAAAAGATTAGCCCCTTTCCAGGTGGGTTCCCTCCCTCCATGGCATGATATTGGTCTCTTCAAAAATCCGTATAAAATCACATGAACATCCAAAAATCATGAAACCACTTTTAAACGAAACTAAACATGAAGATCTATCGCTAGGCATGAGTAATTAGAAAATAGACACGAATGGGGCATGCTTTGATTAGGTTACTTTTCAGTGACCTAAAACATGCATAGTCAAAGATTTTGATTTAATTTGCAAAAGATACATGATGGAATTTGGGAAAAATAGGAGCATTTGAAAGCTAACATCATGTAGTATTTATGAGAACATTCGCAGGGCATGAGATCAAGTACAAGCATGGTTTGAAGGCAAACAAGAGTGTTCGGTTACATGATGATGACAGAGGTTTAGGGCATTTAATACTCCTTCATGGAGCCACGAAAAATAGGCAAACCATAGGGCTTTGATAGAGGGGATCAAGAACTACCTAAGGTCGAGTTTAATTAGGTTAAGCTTGAGAGATTGCCTACCTTTCACACTTTTGAGATCCTAGGACTTGAAAAGATGAAGAACGAAATCCCTCCTTGGTTCCTAACCTCCTTCCCTTGCTCTCCACATCTAGACCTCCTTCTCTTCGTCATCCAAAGCTCCAGCAACGATCTAGGGTTGGGTTGGTGCGATTTGGGAGGTGTATTGGTGTGTTTAGAGAGTCCTTCCTTCTAAAAACTCCTCCTTTCTTTAAAACTCTGAATTTCTATATTTATCCTCCCTTTCTTGTCTTTATCTACCTAATAGGATTGGGGAGAGGGTTAATTTCATGGGTAAAGGGTTAGAGTAAGTCTAGACTCCTTTTTAGGATAGATATGGGCTATTAAATAATTATTTTAACCCTTTACTAATTACCATTAATTTTTATTGCGAATTTCACTTAATTAGCTCTCATCCCTTGATGGGCTCTTCACCTTTGGGCCCAACAATTCATGTTAGGACCATTAGCAAAATCCATCACAAATTTAGTTTGATGGGTATTGATTTAATTCTCTTAAATTCTATTTATTCTCTCTTTATTCTAACTAAATTTATCTATTATATTTATATAATTAAATTTTTATTTTATTTTGGATTTTAAAAAATCAGAGTTGCTACAAAAATCCTCCGATGCCTAAATCAGATCAAGACAATAGCTAGAGCAAGAAGGTGAGTTATTCGAGATCGCTCCCCATAGTAAGTTGGGATCTCATACCTCTAGCTAAAGGGCTTCCTCTGAGATTTATGTGGATAAAGCCTCCTTGCCAGTCCCATGCGATGTGAACGTAGGTATGGCCATGGTCGTAGGCTGATATCCTGCTCATGATGAAGCTTACCATACAGAGGACGCAACAAGTCTCTGTCGACTATACGCAGACCACATTATGCTGACCCTGCGTAGCCCTCAAGTCGCTTCTCCATACACCCGTCATGCCCTAGCATTGACACCGAGGACCTAGGGAGGACGCGGACCGCACATGTGGTGCCAGAACATACCCCCTCACGCATACGCACAGTGGTGCTCGACATAGGCGGTCGGCATCAGGCTCTAAGGCTCCACTTCTCAAATCTGTTGATCAACTTATCAAGCAGGAGTGTCTGCCACTTCACTTCCACTAAGCTAGGGCTCTGTTGGCTTAGGGACCTACCAGCTAAGTATCCTCCAAGCTATAAGCTGTCGAGAAAAGATCTATCAGGGCTAAGGTTTACTGGGATAAGGTGTGGAAAGTGGGCCGAACTAACTTTCTATCCTAACGTATGTCGAGACGTTATCTCAAGAGCTACACTATTACCTTGGTCTGTCCTCCTAAAGTCGACGCCCAGATAAGGGCCCTTCCTTAGGGTGGCGAATCAAGTGCTCGTGGTACTTCGCCCCCATTTAATAACTTGTCTCTTGTAGGTGGGCTCCTGTTTAGTAATTGAACTTCTACCTGTTGAACCGAACTTAGTAACTAGGTCTTATGGATTGGACCAAAGGACCGAGATTTTCCCTCTTCATGTTTGTCTCTTCATGATTCAGAAAAAAAACTAAATAGAACCTCTATACCCTTTCCTTTTTAATCTCATACATGAATATAATGGAAGGTGCACCTGCAGAGATGACATTACTGTACTAGCAGCTGATCCAATGACAGTTCCCCAGCTTTTCTAGATCATCCTATTGAACTATATCATAGGAAGAAGAAAAGTATGCACAGGACAGAGGGGAGGGGAAATCACTTCCAGAATAGTATATTCGACTTCTTTTGACATGGGTCCAAATGATTTAAGCAAGGAGCTCGAGCCAGGTTTACAAAGGGATGCAGAGAAGGCATAACCATGCCCAAGTCCAGTGATGGAGAACTGTGTGTTAAGCGAGATGAATCAAATAAACAATGTCTAGGGGAGATGTGAATATTTAGTAGCAGCAGCGTACCATTAGATTGTCACGCAAAAGAACATAAATACTTAGAAACGTAAATGATGCATAGACTAGAAGTAAGGGATTTAATATTTTGAAAAGGCACTAAAAGAATCAGTAAATTTTAGCAAGGCACTGAAGATTCGTATTCTAACTCGAATAAAAGAATCATTCAATACAACTTGTCGAATTTTCCTGCATGCCAGAGAGCAGTGAATGACAAGGATATTCCGATCACCTTGTTTTTTAAGCCTCCTTAAACGAATTAACCATGCAGCATTGAAACAGTTGACAGGTTTGCTGCAGCCTCATGGCCAGATAATTCCATTTAGAGCACAGGATCCGTCCAACATATCAGCTGCCAAAGAAATGAACAGATTCAGACGGAAACTGTCATGGTTCCTGCATAGACAAGTAGTAATATGCATATTCTGGAACACGTGACAAATATTAGTAAGCATGCACATCATATTCAGAAGCAGAATTACTCATTTCAAGACAAGCACATATATGTGGACAATGTATAGCTCTCATCTAAAAAGAACATGACTGATTCTTTTAGGACCAAGATCCGACTTTTCTTCACTGGCAGAGGAGATGGCTAGTTTACTGAGTCAAAGACCAAATGGCAGTTTTTCTTTATTTTTCAGAGTTTATAATCTCCTCTGGATAGCTAATCAATGAAGGATACCATTATAAATAAAGGCTCACCGTGTGTATGATATTGTGAATGCCTCTGAAGCGTAATTATTCGGTAGAAATGGATTCAGCCTTGGTCCCTGTTTCCAGCAGCAGTTAATGTGTCCTCAATAGCTTGGGCAAAAGTAGCAATTTTGTAAGTGAAAAATCCAACAAGCATCGGAATCAAACTCAGGTGCATGAAGCCATAATCTGGAACAAGGATCCTGCATCCAAGAAGTGCCTTAGGCTTCTGCATACTGGACAAAAAAGATGTAAAGAACCCAAACTAAGGGAAAATGTAAGGAAATAGAAAATTTAGACAAATTTATAAAGCAGTTACAGTATCAGGCATGTAGGAGACAAGGCCTTTCAAATGAATCTTGATTCTGTGTCTATCTCTAATTCTCTAGGTCATGGATGTTAAAAAGCTTGCAGTAAAATTTTGTTGCAAGCAGAAGAACAGCTACATTTGATGGGAAAGTGTTAGGCAACTGAAGTGCGACAGAACAAACTGATGATTGAACAAGGTCAAGATCAGCAGTCCCCGGTCCGTTTCAACGGGTACCAAGACCAGGCCAGTCACTCCTTTAAAAGAAAAAGTAAACTGTGAGTTTTTCCTTTAAGAAAAGAAGAAAAAACTAAGAAAGTTTATCAAATTAAGCATAATCTTAATGACTATAGAGGCTGGAGACTCCAATCTAGTGAGGTTAAGTGATTAAATAGGGTTTAACCCTCCTTGGGATTGGGATTTGATAAGTTTAAAATTAGTGTTTATGTAAGGTTAGTGTTAACATCACTTGCATAGCTGGGCCAGTTTTCTGAGTCTGCTTGGCTGTGACATTATGGATTACCTGGCCCTTTTCTTTGGGATTTTTACATAGAAACCACTCTTATATTATACCTTCTTTAAGTTGATATTGTTTAAAGAAATATTCTTGAAAGCAAAACATTGTGTAAAAAAATAGAGAATAATCTTCTAATATTCTGTTAACACCATTGAGTCACTAATTTTTTGAAAAAAATACCTCTGTAAAATGCCAAAACCCCCTCCACCTCCACCCTCCCCTGTTAGACCCAACATTGCGCAATAAGAGAGAGGGAGAGAGGGAGAGAGAGAATACATGTTGTACTCCAAGTTGATTTTGATGATAACAAAACATTATATTGAAGTATGAACTCTTATGGTTGTGAATGTGTTAAATTGGACTGAATAAGAATGACCCAAGTGATTGAGATTGTGTAATATGTTTCACATTTTTACATGAATATTTGTGGGCCTAATGTGTTTATTGAAATGTGTCACAACAGTCAGGAATAGTCCTCAAGCCATGTGTCAAAGTAGCTAAGGTAAGTACAATTTGGTATCACTGTGTTTTGAGTACTAATATAGTGTTCTTCATTGTGAAACAGGGGACTGGTTGACTCAAATGATTCGTCGACCGATGCAGCATCAGGACTTCACAGAAACAACAATGTTCTGGATACAGTTTGGTTGACCAATGATCAAGACTAGTTAACCGAAGCCTTTATAGAATCTAGTCCACAAGAAAATTGAGTCTGAGGAAGAAACAACTCTAAGAAGAATTTGAGTCTAAAAGAAAATCGAGTCTAAGAAAGAAACGACTCCAAAAGAGAATCGAGTCCGAGAAGAAATCGGGTCTAAAGAGGAAATCAACTCCAAGATGTCTTCACACAAATCAACTCTCAAGGAATCGACTCTCAATGAATCGACTCTCAAAGAATCGGGTCTAAAGAGGAATTCAACTCCAAGATGTCATCACACGAATCAACTCTCAAGGAATCGACTCTCAATGAATCGACTCTCAAGGAATTGACTCTCAAGACCAGAATATTACCTCTCGAAGAATCGACTCTCAGACCAAAATATCAACTCTCAAAGAATCGACTCGATCACAATCGACTCCCAAAGAATACTCGCGAGTAGAATCAACTCCTAGATAATCAACTCCTAGACGATCAACTCTCACAGAATCGAGTCCCAGAAGCATTCCAGAAACTTAAGAACGAGTTACAATTTGGTCGACCAACAATAGGATTTTGGTAACCAATGCATATCTTTTCATCTAATGTTTGCTTCGTGTAGGAACAGTTTGGTCGACCAACTCTGATCCTTGGGTCGACTGAAAATGATTACGATGAGGATATTTTAGAATTGTAAGCATGCGGTTTGCGAGTGAGGCCGTTATGATAGGAAGCTAACATGGAGATTCTCTTGTTCTTTTCTGAGAGGAGTCTTGGGAAAGGTGCCAGAAGGTTCTAGGAAAACAAGATGGACCTTTTCCTACATCCCAAGCAAGCAAGTAAAAGAACTACTCTGTTCATCCAAGGGGAAGTTGAAAAGTAGCAGAAAATAGCTATGAAGAAATCTAGAAGGTGGGGGATGAATAGATTTCTACCAAATTAAAAATTAATCACTTATCACATCAGAAACTCATGAGAATTTTAGAAATCTGAATTATGCACAAGTTCGAATTAGCACAGACAGAGGAGGTGATGTGTGAATCTACAAATTATTAGATGATATCATATTGAGTAACAAGCGTGTCTATCAATCATCTAACGTTAAGATGAATCAAACCACAATGACACAGAGATTTAGGGTGGTTCGGATTACACAACTGTGTATCCTACATCCACCATCCACACACACAAATCTGCTTATGTAGCCAGTTCAAACAGATCACACAACACACACAATCTGAGATGATAGAAATCTCAAATTAGACCACACATATGAAATTGAGCAGGAGGATTGCTTCAATTTCACACTACACACAAACTGATTTAAAGTTGAGATAAAGGACAAGTTGAATGACAAGAAACTGCAGATCAAATGAGATTGCTTCGAATTTCCCCCTGTTTTGCTTCAAACTGAGACTTCAGGATTCTAGCTTCAACTTGATGAAGTAGACTCCAGAATCTGAGAATTCAACTTGACATCAATTGCTTGCAACACTTGAATCTCCAATTCTTCAGATCTGAAGCAGCAACAATCCTCAGATGAAGCCCCTCTCTAGCCGTCGCCTTCTGCTTCTGGGAGATGAAGAACTGAAGTGTGATCCCCCAAAAAGTGTGAGGATCATGGGCATTTATAGTCCCATGTACCCACGTGGTGCCTTAGAGTTTGGGGGCACAGAATTCCCGCTCAAAAGTTCTTGTACCAAATTCTTACATGTGTCCAAGTTTTCATATCTGGATCAACAGTCGAAGTGTGTCGACACAACTAAGTTGTGTGTCGACACATGATCCTGACATCTTGTTCAGACAATACCGGAAGGTGACTTGTGTCGACACATACCTAACTTGTGTCGACACACCTAACCATAATCCATAAATATAGCTTTCTAGGAACACAGGATGTGTCGACACATGAGGGACTTGTGTCGACACCACTGGCTTCATCTCTTCTAACTGCTTTCTGTGAGTAAGGGATGTGTCGACACATGATGGACCTATGTCCACACCACTGGCTTCTTTTCTTCTGATTGACTTCTGTGAACACATGATGTGTCGACACAACTGGCCTTCTTTCTTGAAAATCTTCACTGGGATTGAGCTTTGTGTCGACACTCTACCAGTGTTGTGTCGACACAATTGTCATCACAACAACTTTTTCTTTGAACTAAACATGATATATGGTGTTAGATATGACTGATGCAAGATATTTAAACTTGTACGAATCATAGTTAAACAACATTAAAATAAGAGATCCAACAATCTCCCCCTTTTTGATGATAACAACTATGATTCATTGAACATTTCAGTATAAATAAACAAAATGTTTTAACAATCACATCATTTCATGTCATATATAAGAAGCAATCACAATCACAAATTCACAGCACAATCACAAATTCACAGCATTCATTGAGAATTAAACTGTAGAAATATGACATTCATATCAGAAACATAAGAGTCAATGTTCTGAAGCCAAAATAAGCCAGCCAAAGTTTTGAAACTAAAAACTGAAATATTCACACTTCTCCCCCTTTGACATCAACAAAAAGGTAGCATTACTGAGGTGGAGGTGGGGGAGGGGTAAAAAGCTTGTCATCAATGTCTTTCATCTTTGCTTCTAAGGCTCCCAAATTGTTTCTCAGCAAGGGTTGAACGGCTGTCAATCTTGTATGAAGAGTCTCTTCCATTTTCCTCAAACTCTCATAAATGTGGATTGACATCTGATCAATGCCATGGGGCATAGGAGGAACTGCTGTAGAAGAAGTAGCATGTCGACTATCTCCAGTACTAATATCATCTTTTAACTTCCACACATTGTTGAAATCAGCTTTGAGGTCTTCAATTTGTTGATCAATGTGTGATGTATGCTCTTTCATTTGTTCCATATCACTGACAAAGTGTGCAAAAGACAGTCGACACTTTGAGACCTGAGTCACTGCTTCTTGGCCATTGTGAATGCTTTGTTGTGTGTTATCAAGAATTTTGGAAAGCAGATCTTGAAGTCCAGACTGGAAAAATGAAAGCTGAGTTGTAGCATCACCCATTGTCCCAACTAGACTATTGAATCTCCTTGAGGCATGTTCAGCAAATTCTTATTGTCTTAAGAAGTGACTTGTGACAGTGTTCTCCAATCTCTGTATTCTGAACTCAAAGTTGTTGGACATCTCTCTCATTGAGGAATTCAGATTATCAAATTGAACTTGAAGGAAATTATAGAGTTCAGGAGGGACTGATGATCCACCAGAAGATGCGGAGGCTGAACCTTGATGATGATGAAAGAATGAGGATGGAACAATCAAATTTTGATGAGGCACACTTTCAGTTGGAATTTCATGAGGAATTGATTGTTCTGGCACATCTTGGGGTAATTCTGGTTCTAATGAAGGTTGATCCACATGTGCTCCTTGAGGAGGGTCTGCACTAGGAACTAACTGTTCTTGATGTTGATCTAATGGTTGTTCCAATATAAGACCCTTAGTGACCTGATCTCCTTCAATCTTGAACCTCATGTATCTTTTCACATTGTTCAAGCAATAAATGTTATATTGAGGAATTCTCTAAACTTTTTCATTCGAAAAGGAGATGCCAAAGTGTTCAAAATAGCAGTCAAGTGAGCAGCATAGGGAAGAGACCTATGAAGTTCCTTCCTTATTGTTTCAGAGATGATTTGAAACATAATCTCAGTAAGATCCACCTTGATGTTTTTCAGCATGCAAAATAGTAAAAACCTTTGAATGTCTGTGAGTCTATTCCTACCACCACCCTGAGGTGTAAGAATCGTGGTGAATATGTGATGCACCAATCTATGCAGTGGAGGAAAGGTATTGGCATTCAAACTTGTGACATTTATTTGTTTTGCATCTGTCTTATCATGTGGTAACCCAGTAAGAAGAGAATAAGCTTCATGGAGATCAAACTAGTAAGTGCAATAGTCTTCACCAGAATTAGGGATCTGAAAAAATTGATGTGCCAACTCTTGAGAAAAAAGAATTTTCATACCTTTCACTTCTGAGTTAAAACCCTCTTTTGTATCCACAAGATTGATGTAAAATTCATAAACTAACCGTGGATAAAAAGTTCTGTATTCACTGATGAACCTTGTCCAGCCTTGAAATTCAAATAAAGGAAGAAGGTCTGGAAAGGCATGTGACAACTCTGTGTTAGAAATATCCACTGCCCTTGGCTTCAAAAGCATTCTTACTTCAGACTGTACAGATTTTGTAACATAGCGCATTTTTTCGGATCTTCGTGGATCCTTGCTTAGTGGGTTTGGTGGCCAGTGTGTGGCCTATTAGTGTGTGTTACAGGTGTTTACGCAGGTTGTGAGGCTTTGTGGGCCGGCAGGTTGGGCCCAAAGCGCTCACTGATTCTCTATTTGTGAACGCGACAGGGCCTGGCGTCGCGTTCTGAACGCAACGGCCCTGGGTGTCACGTTCTGGTTGCCGCCGCGGAGCGGTTTTCGTCTGCATGTCCACCGCGTGTCGCGCGCTGGGCAGCCTGCTGACGTCGACCACGGGAAGGCGACGGCCTCCTGTGTCGCGTTCATGTCGCAACAGCAGGCTACGTCGCGTTCCCAACTGTGATGCGTTTTGAAGCTAGGTCAGCCAAACAGAGCTCCAGCAAGCTCTGCTCAGCCAGGGAGGCGTTTTGCAGAGGTTTTCTGGGCGATTCGAGGTTCTGGAGGTGTTTTCGGCATGGTCTCGCCGCGAGGACGTTGCACGAAGCGGGGGAAACGCTGGGGCATCGACGTTCTTCACGTTCTTCGCGAAGGTAGGGAGATTCTGCCCCGTTTTACGTTGTGAATTGCATGTGAAGCATGAATAGCTTGTTACTCACTTTATAAACGATAGATACCATGCTAGGACACTCAGTAAAGCATGAAAAATGGGTTTTTACATCGTTTTATATGGTTTGTGTGGGAGATCCGAAGATGGGATCCCAGATTAGGGTTTCGCCTATGAAGGCGACGGACCCTGCTGGCGCGTTCTGAACACGACAGGACGACCCGTCACGTTAGGCTTTTGATCGCGACCTATCGGGGTGTCGCATTCTGAAGGCGACAGTAGCCCCCGTCGCGTTAGCAGTTTCGAGGGCTATATGTTTGTGTATGGTTATATCGTTATCGGATTATCATTATATGTTGTGTACGGTATTGGTAAGCGGTGCATTGGCACCTGTAGCGCTCGAGGAGCGTGGTGTTCACATGGTTGACATGGTGTTTATGTGGTTTGAGCATTGTGCATGTGATTTGTGTATGCATGGCAAATTGTTCGACGTTTGTGCCCGTCTGTGGTTAGTTTGTGGTGGTTGGGCAGTGTGGTTCCAGCGTGAACCTAGCCTCAGTCCTTTGATGTCTTTTATAGGCTATTTAAGATGGTTTAATTAGTAAAGCATGTGTATGGTTATTAAGTGGTTATTATATATTGTGTTAATGTGGCAATGGAGGTCATGGGATGACCAATGACAGGCAAGATTGTTGTATGTTATTGTGATTTAAGTATGTGTTGATGTCGGTTAGCTTGGAGGTCACATGGTGACCGGTGACAAGCCAACTATGGTATTGGTGTACCGTGGTTTGTGAATAAAGATAGTTTGTGTATGTATCGTGGTTTGTGCAATGCCGAGTTTGGAGGTCCGGTGCCTATTCCGAAATACCTCTTCAGTTGGGTATCTCAGGTTCTGTGTGAGCCAAGCACGTGTGTTTGTTGGGCTTGGGGTTTGTCTGGGTACTGTGTGTACCGTCGAGGTCTGTGTCGTCTTCCTGGACACCCTCACTCTTGTATTTGAGTTGTACGTCCGACTGAGGAAAAGACGGTAGAGGGGCAGCGACTTGTGAGAGTTTGTGTTTAGTCGCTTGTAGCGCGCTCGTGGTTGGGGGTACGACATAGTTGTCAAGACGGGCGCCAAGGCAGTGCCTAAGCGGCGCCAAGGCGTGAAGGCGGTCTTTGGGGTCCACCTACGTGGGCCGCCTAACTGGGTTGGCAAAAGGCGACGCAAGGCGTCGCCGAGGCGCGATAGGCGACCCAAGGCGTGCGAGTTAGCGCCTTGGGTTGGTTACCGGGCCCAACCGGATCCACTTAGTGGATCGGATCCCAGTTTAACATTCCCCCGCCCAACTCCCCTGCGCTCCCCAATCCCCGACCCCGTCTTCCCAATCCACCCCGCCTCACCCCCAAACCCAGCTAGGGTTCCTCCTCCCCAACGGAGGTCTCGCCGCCGCCGGAGGAGGTCTTGCCACTGCCAGAGGTCTCTCCACTGCCGGAGAAGGTCGCCGTTGTCGCCGCCTCGCCGGACTTTAGGTACGCTCCCCACCAATCCCCTCCTCCGACGTCCCACCTCCGCCCCCCCCCCCCCCCCCCCATCCCCCCTTCCCCATCTCGTCTCCCCCCCCCCCCGGCCGGCTTCCCACTTCCCCCCTCCCTGTCCGGCATCTCCCAACCTCTCTCCCTCTGTCTCTCTCTCTCTCACACACGCACGCATTCACAGACACACACACAACTCTCTCTCTCTCTCTCTCTCTCTCTCTCTCACACACGCACACACAGACACTGTCACACACACCCGCCCTCACACACACACACACACACTGTCCCGCCCCCTCTCCTCTCTATCTCACACACACACTGTCACTCTGTGACAGTCCCACCGGCACCCCCTCCTCTCTCTCTCTCTCCCGGTCACTCAACTCACTCCCCTCTCTCTCTCTCTCTCTCTCTCTCTCTCTCTCTCTCTCTCACACACACACACACACGCACACACAGACATTGTCATACACACTGTGTGACAATGTCCCGCCCTCACACACACACACACAGTCCCCCCCCCCTCTCCTCTCTATCTCACACACACTGTCACTCTGTGACAGTCCCACCGGCACCCCCTCCTCTCTCTCTCTCTCACGGTCAATCCCCTCTCTCTCTCTCTCTCTCTCTCTCTCTCTCACACACACAGACACACATACACACTGTGACTATCCTATACTCCTATACTTCCTCTATTTATCTTTCACACAGAGTTACACATATTGAATTGAAATTTATTCAAGTAATTTTTCTTTCATATGTTTAATTTTGGTGCACTATTGTAATGACAATTTTTTTCACATTGTGTTTATAATGTCATATTTGTGTAATTTTTGCATGATTGTATAATTGTAATATCTTTTATTTATTTATATTATGAATTCTTTTTAAATTTAACATAATAATATATTATGAATTCTTTTATTTAATTTTTTATGAGCATTGTCATTATATATCTTTATTTATATAGGATGTCACTCTTGAAATAGTCCAGACTAGACGTTATCTTTAGCGCCTAAGCGTCGCTTAGGCGGGCGCCTAAGCGCTTAGGCACACAGGGAGCCCAAAAACGCTTTGGTCGCTTTGTCGCCTTGACAACTATGGGGTACGGACACCAGTAGACGTACTGGCCCCCAGCTAGTCCTGTGTTTCCAGTGCCTCACTTTAGGGAGCTCGGGCCGGAGTCCCTAAAGGTGCCAAGTATGGACCTACAGCTGTGTGGTCTGCAGGTGTGGTGTTGGTTGGTCTCCACAGTTGGTTGACTTTCTTTATGTGCTTGTGGAGCTGTAGCTGAACTATGTGTCCGTGGCTACGAGACTGAGAGGTGGTTCTTGTGTTGTGTTGTCCGGGTTGGATACTGGCGTCATGAACCAGTAGTCCGTTCCTATGTGGTGGCGTCATTCTTTCCGACTCGTGCTTTGCCACTAGTTATGGCCTGTGTGTAGTGACTCGTTGGTTGAGGTTTTACCCATTGGGGTGTGCCCTAGTGTTGGCAGAATTGTGTTTGTGGTTCCGTGGTGGTACCTCGTAGTAGTAGGTGCATGTACCCTTCATGGGTAGCTTTGTGTTGTGGTACGTTGTGTACCAGCCTCTTCAGGTGTTGAGGTGGACTTGTGTTCCATGAAGGTCAAGTGGTGTGACCTTTCGCTTGTTGTGTTTTACCCTTCTTTGGGTAAGCTTCCGATTGTGGTTTAAGTGAGTGGTCGATTGGCTTGTTGATGCCAGTCCTGTTAGCCTCCGTGGGTAGGTTGCCGGTGAAGCTTGTAGCTTAGGCGACCAGTTATTATAATGGTTTGCCCGTGAGGCTTGTGGCCTAGGCATTTCTGTTGTTGGGCGGACTAGTGATGTTGTGCTAGTCATGTTGTCCTCTTTCCTTCCGAGGACTATATGTTTGTTGATATATTTATCTTTTAGTTGTTGTTTATTATGAATGTTGTGAGCATGATATAGTTTGGCTATCGGTGTTGCCAGTGAAACCCTCTGGGGTTGAGGTCTCTTAATTTTGTGTGTTGTTTTTGGGTGGTTCCTACTGAGCCGGTGACTTGTGAGGCTCACTTCTCTACAGTTCTTTTCAGGGCTTGCCGTTTGTGTGGCTTGCAGTGGCGTTACGACAGACTTGTACCACCAGTAGTAGTGTTAGTTGGGTTGTGCGAGCTTGTACTCCCTCGGGGTATGCCCCAGGTAGTTGTACTCTTTTAATTGGACATGTAATAATGTATTGGGACAGTTGTAAATTGTTATATACAAGTATGAGCACATGTACTTTCTTGTGTCTTATACTGTTGTGGTTGTCTTTTATATTCTTATTGGACACGTGTACGAGCTACCCTTGCGAGACTTCGGTCCGATCGCGGGAGGCGGACTTGGATATGGAGCCTTATTGGGCATAAATATCCAGGGCTGTCACATATTTCAAGGGTGTTTCTGCTGGTGACAGAGAGGCATCTGATGAAGAAACTTCTGGGGTTTCTGTGTTAGGGTTGAAGGAGGGTGTACCTTCGGCTGATGAGGAACTGCTTTCCTCAGAAGAACTGGAATCTCTCAAAATCCGCCTTTTAGGGTATCTTGATGGCATCACAGACTTCCCTTTGTCCTGAGGTGTGGTTCTGCCACGTTTGGAAGGAGTGCCAGAAGGAGTAGAATCTGGTTTTCTCTTTGAAGGATCATGGTTGTACTTGGACCGTCGTTCCACCGGTCGTTCTTGAATGACCACCCCTTTTGCTGCCGCCCTGGCCTTTGCTCCACGCCTGGGAGTTTGCTTCGGTGCCATAGAATCTGAAGAAAATCTGGAGTTGAGAGACGAAGAGAGAAGATGGAAGAACTGGAAGTTGCAGAGTCTCGTTCTCCCGGAGTTGGAGGAGAGGAGGGATGTTTTAAAAGATGGGAAGTGGAAGTGGTAGGGTCGACCTAGGGTTATGGTCTTTAAAAAAAAAGGATCGACACTTAAAGAAGGGATAATAAGATGATCCAAAGGTTCATCTTATCTAAACCGGAACCAACAGCTGGATTAGGTTGTGTCGACACAAGAGTGAAGTGTGTCGACCTGAGATCATGCTGTGTCGACACAAGAAGGAAGTGTGTCAACCTGAGAGAGCAAAAATTCAGGATTTTGTGAAATGATGATGAGGAGAGTCTTTATTATGATGAGAAAGACCTAAAAATCAATTGTTCAAGGATTTTTAATATGTTAAAGATATCACATTCAAATTATTATCATCACTCCTTTGCAAATTTAATGGTTTGAGGAATAGTATACAATGTTTGACCATTAGATGAACCTGAAGAATCTGGATTACAATTTAATGGAATTAAAATATTCTCTTCAAAACAAATCATTCTTTCAAACCTTACTTAGCCAAAGTAAGATGATTTCTCCAGGATAAATTCCAATCATTATTGAAGTTAAACACTTTTAAAAGATCTGAGTTAGGCAAGTTGTTGACCATTTTGATTAATGTAATTTTCTTGAGACAAAAACAATGAGCAGTCAGATATAGTATATCTTGTTCACTCAAGTACACATGCTTTTTACACACCTGAGTCCTGGTTACTTAAGATTACTAATCATTCTGCCTCAAGGGGTTAATGAAAACTTTTTGACATGGAAATATACGTTTATCAGACGCCAATATTCCCAGTTACTCAGTCAACATTGATTTTGAATATTTTGATTGAACTCCTTAGAACAGAGATAACATGACACTTCATGACATACATGGCTCATCACTTTTTATGAAGGTGTGCAGTTTCTCAGTATGCATGCCATTGCTCTGCCAAAAGAGAATTAAAACATGATGAATACCAAGAATTTGACACAACCTTAGCCTGTATCAAACCCAAAAGAAATGTGTAAAGACAATACTGAATTAGACAATATGCAACCAAAGAAATCAAATTACTTTTGAATTTTAGTGAATAAAAGAATGTTGACTTGAGAAATATGTTAAGACTATTAAAACTGCATTTCTGGTTGTTTTTAGAAAATGTAATGGTCAAGTTGTGAATTACATACCCATCAAATCACTAAATTATTTTTGGTCTGATGAAAGAAAAATCAGTGAAGTCTTTAGCTCCCCTTGAATTATTGACTTGATCAATATTCATTAAAAATAAAGATTGTCCTTCTTCAACATGAAATTCACAGAAGATTAAATGAGAATGACTTGAAGCAGTTTGAAGAGTTTGATGACTAACACTGAAGGGATGTGTCGACACAGAAATTGATATGTGTTGACACAGAACTTGAGAAATGATCACTCTCGGTTAAAGAACAGTGGTCTGGTGTCGACACAACACTGATTGTGTGTCGACCTAATTCTGAAGTAAAACTTTCACTGACACTGCTCAACAAATCTGATCAAATCTGTAATTTGTTCTCAAACAACTTATGTACAAGCATTGTTGCCTCTTTTCCAAAAACAATTACTCTTCTCAAAGCCAGTACTCCCCCTCAAAATGTGTATGAGTATAACAAGTGATATGTAAATAATACACAATTAAATTTTGCTCTCAATTTTGTATTCAATCAAGCAATATCAACATGAAAGGTATGAATATGAACAAACAATCACAATCCAACCACAGGCATTTCATTCAAAATTGATGACCCTTACACAAGGAAGATTATTGGTACTGGGTGGAGGATTTTCCTCACACATAGTGATAGTTTTCAGACAAGTTTGACTTGTCCTTCCACAGTTCACCATTTGATATACCAATTAATCTTTGCATAACAGATCCAATTAATTCCAGTTTTCAAGAAATTTTTAGTGCATATTGCAAATTCCAAGCTCTCTTCTTAAGGATGTGAATCTGTCCTTTGCCAAAGATTTTGTAAAAATGTCAGGCACTTGTTTTTCTGTAGGAATGAATTCCAATTCAATGTTTTTATTTGTAACCTCATCCCTCGGAAAGTGATGTCTGATTTCAATATGTTTGGTTCTTGAATGTTGAATTGGGTTTTAGAAAGATTGATAGCACTAGTATTGTCACACATGATAGGTGTGCATCCAATGTCGATGTTGTAATCGAGCAATTAACTTTTGATGCACAACACTTGAGCTGCACAACTCCCTGCAGCAACATATTCTGCTTCTGCAGTGGAGAGTGCAACTGAGTGTTGCTTCTTGGATGCCCATGTTACCATGCAACCTCTTACGAATTGACAAAAATCACTAGTGCTCTTCCTATCAAGTTTGCATCCAGCATAGTCAGCATCAAAATAGGAAATCAAATCAATATTACAACCAGCTGGGTACCATAAACTCAAATCACATGTACCACAGAGATATCTAAAAATTCTCTTAACAGCAAGCAAATGACTTTCTTTGGGACTAGATTGAAATCTAGCACAAAGACAAATACTAAATTGTATGTCATGCCTACTTGCAGTAAAATACAAGAGAGATCTAATCATACCTCTGTACTGTTTTGCATCAACCAATTTACCTTTCTCATCACTGTCCAATTTTATACTTGTGCCCATAGGAGTAGATGTTGGCTTGGCTTGTTCAAACTGAAATCTTTTTAGCAGCTCTTTGACATATTATGCTTGATTAAGAAAGAATTCATCTTCAAATTGTTTGACCTGCAAGCCAAGGAAAAATTGTAATTCTCCCATAAGACTCATTTCAAACTCACTGTGCATGTGTTTTGAAAATTCTTCGCACAGTGAAGGATTGGTGGAACCAAAAATGATGTCATCCACATATACCTGAACTACAATTATGTGATTGTAGACAGATTTCGTGAAGAGCGTTTGGTCTACCTTATCTCTGGAATAATTCTTACTAACCAAGAAATTGCTCAACCTGTCATACCATGCTCTTGGTGTCTGTTTCAATCCATAAAGAGCTTTGTGCAATTTATAAACATGGTTAGGTTTATCAGGTATTTCAAATCAAATCCAAGTGGTTGTGCAACAAAAACTTGTTCTTTAATGTAACAATTTAGAAAGGTAGTTTTAACATCCATTTGGAACAGTTTGAAGTTATTGGAACATGCATATGCTAACAAAATTCTCACTGCATCTAGTCTAGCTACTGGTGCAAAGGATTCTTCAAAATCTACCCCAAATTCTTGATTGTATCATTTTGCAACCAATCTAGCTTTATAGGGTGTTTGGGAGCAATTTAAAAAAAGAAATTATTTCTACCTAAAAAATTATGTTGTATTCGTTTTTAATTTTAAATTTAAAATTATAAAAATGTGACATTATCTGTTTGGTAAAAATATCAAAAATTTTAAATTTTAAATTGATGTGTTTGGGGCGCCCCGGCGGGAGGGGGCGGGGGCGGGTGGGGCTGGGGGAGGGGGGGTGGGGGTTCCGGGGGGGGTGGCTGGGGGCGGAGGGGAGGGCAGGGGCGGCGGTCGCCGTTCCGACGGGGAGGCTGGGGGCGCAGGGGAGGGCGGGGGCGGGGGCCGCCGTTCCAACGGGGGGGCTGGGGGCGCAGGGGAGGGCGGGGGTCGCCGTTCCGGCGGGGGCACTGGGGTGCATGGGAGGGGGGGGTGGCTGGGGGCGCAAGTTCCGGGGGGTGCTTCTGCAGAGGAGGGGGGGGTGCTTCTGTAGAGGGGGGGGGGGGAGGGGGAGGAGGCGCAGGGAGGAGGAGGGGGCGGCGGGGGGCTTCCACAAGGGGGGGGGGGGGGGGGGGGGGTAGAGGGAAGTAGGGGGCGAGGGGGGGTTGCGAGAGGAGCGATTGTGTTTTTTTTTTTTTTCAAAACTAGTTCATCCTTGTTTTTATTTTGAGAGAGATTTACATTAGGTAAAAGTTGTTCTCTAAAATAAATAAAAAAAATTACCAAACGTGTCATTGTATTTGTTCTCTTTCTTTTTCAAATTTAAGAGAAAAATTTGAGAAAAAAGTGTAAGCAAACACCCTATTATTTCTTACCACTTTCCCTTCTTCATTCAATTTATTCCTAAACACCCACATAGTTCTAATTATTGAATTTTCAGGGTTTCTAGAAACTAGGCTCCAAACTTTATTCCTTTGGAATTGATTTAGCTCTTCATGCATTGCCTCTACCCAAGAATTATCATTTACGGCTTCTTCAATATTCTTTGGTTCCACTTGAGATATGAAAGTCATTTGATCTTGTTCAATGATATTTTTGAAATGTAATCTAGTTTGAACTTTATCATTGACATTACCTACAACATTCTCAAAAGGATGATCTTTAGACTAGAGTACCTGAAATTGCCTCTTATCAGTGTGCTAGCACTTTCTGTTGGTCTATTTTGATCTGGTGTTGACCTGATGCTGTGATGGGTCGACACATCTCCTTTTTCAGGTGCTTCTTCTGTTTCCAGTGACTGATCTGATTCCTTCATAAGGATGTCTGCATCTTCTTGTTGGTTTCTACAAGAATTAGAGTCATCAGTGTCTTCACAATGCTCATCAAAGATGACATGTGGAGTTTTCTCCACAGTTCTTGATTCATTACTGAAGACTCTATATGACCTTGATTGTTCAGAATATCCTAGAAAAATACCTACGTCACTTTTCTTCTCAAATTTATCTAAGTCTTACTTATCATTGTTGTGAATGAAGACTTTACTCTCAAAGACTCTGAAATAAGCAATGTGAGGTTTCTTACCTTTCAAGAGCTCATAAGAAGTTTTCTTTAAGACTAGTCTTACCATGACTCTGTTAAGAATGTAACATGAGATGTTAACAGCTTCTGCCCAAAAACTTCTTGGAAGATGACTTTCAATCAACAGGGTGCAGGCCATTTCAACCAATGTCCTATTTTTCCTTTCAACTATTTCATTCTGTTCGGGAGTTTTTGGTGAAGCAAATTTATGATCAATTCCTTTGCTCCTGCAGAAATCAAAGAACAAATTGTTGTCAAATTCTCCTCTATGATCAGTAAGTATGGAGCAAATTTTATTTGTGTTTCCTTGCTCAATCTTATTGAAGAAATTTTAAAAATTCTCAAAAGTATCACTCTTGTGAGATAGAAAGAATACCCAGGTAAATCTAAAGAAATCATCAACAATTATAAACCCAAACCGATGTCCACTAAGACTGAGTGTCCTAGTAGGAGCAAAAAGATCCATATGCAACAATTCAAATCGTTTTGAAGTCAATACAGTTACAACAGACTTGAATGATTTTCTAGTTTGTTTACCTTGAGCACATGCACAACAAACAATTGCATTTTTCTTTTTCTTTATTTTAAGAAGTCCATTCGCAAGAGAATATCTGATCAACTTTTTCAAAACATTTTCACTGGCATGACCTAGCCTACGATGCCATAGTTGAAATAGATCATACTGGTTTACAACCAAACAAAGATTTTCATTTTATTGTTCATTCAAGTCAACTAGATAGACATTATTGATCCTTTGACCAATAAATTTTATTTTTCCAGATTCTTTCTCAACAATTTCACATGAATCAGAATTGAATATTACCTTAAGGCCCTTGTCACAAAGCTGACTGATGCTTAGCAAATTATGATCAAGGCCTTTTACTAACAACACATTTTCAATAGAGTTTGAGAAATTCTTACCAACATTTCCTGTGCCAATGATTTGACCTTTATTTTTACCTCCAAAAATTACTTGACCCTCATCTTTCCCAACCAATGAATAGAATTTTTCTTTGTCTCAAATCATATGTCTTGAACAGCCACTGTCGAGGTACCATTTGTCTTTCTTGTGGGTTGTAAGACATTCCTGCAATGGAATTTAGAAAGAGGATTTTTGTACCCAAATTACTTTGGGTCCCATCAATTTTCTCAATTCACAAACAATATGCCTTGGAATCCAAACTTGCTTGACTTTACATGCATTCATGTTAGATTTGCAATTTGAATCAGAATGCCCATATTTATTACAAATTCTGCATGACAAGAATTTATTAGATGTGAAATTTTTGTTATTTTTCAAATGAGAAATAGATGTAGCAGCTTGCTTCGTGTTTTGTTAATTATTGAAATGAGCTCTTGCATGTTTGATTTGTGTTCTGAAATTTTTGGATTGTTTTTCACTCTTCTGCTTTCGAGGATTGTTTTTCTTGAGCATTTATCCCAGATTGATGATGAGATGATGTTTCCTTAACAAAAGATGTTATCAGTGTCTGTCGAAATTTTTTTTGTTTTCTGATTGAAAACATAATCCATGCTTTGTAGTGTTCATTCGAACTCCTAAAATTGCATCTAGATTTTGTTTTCCTTTGACAAATCTTGACAGAGTGTCTTTCTTATCATTCAATTCTTTTTGGGTGTTTTTGAATTCTTCCTGAGGCAATCCCTTTTCTCTCTTGAATTTTTCATTCTCATCAATCAGAATTTGTTTTTCTTTTTCAACATTTTGACATCTTTCCTTCATATTATCAAGTTGCTCACTAAGAATTCCTTTTTCATTTTTCAAGCTGGCAATATCATCATTCAGAAGACTGATTTGTTCAGTATTTTGAGAGTCATGCAAGATGCTATTAACTTTCTTTTTCAGTGATTTATTTTCAGATTTATATTCACATAGCTTCTCAAACAAGGTTGCATAAGCTTCTTCCCAGTCATCAATAGTGAAATCTTCAAATGAAGAACTTATCTCTGTGTTCTCTTCATTTCTTGCCATGAGACGTGTAATTTCTTCATCATCGGATTCACCATCTTCTTGTTCATCCTCATCTTCATCACTCCAGGTAGCTAACATGGCTCTGGTCTTCTTGAACATTTGATTTTTCAACTTTCTTTTCAAGTCAGGACATTCTTCTCTCATATGCCCTGGTTTCCTGTATTCATAACAAATAATGTCAGTCTTTTTGTTTGACTCAATTTTCTTATTGAATTCTGGTTTCTTAGAAAAATCTTTCTTAATGAAGGGCTTGAATTTACCTTTTCCTTTCTTTCTCAGAAATTTCTTGAATTGCCTTGTCAGTAAGGCCATTTCACTGTCACCTTCTTCATCAGAAGATTCATCACTGTCATCACAGCTTTTAACAATATTTTTGGAACTAGATGTTGCTTTCAAAGCTATAGGTTTCTTTGAATTCATTACAGATGTATTTCTTTTCAAATTAATTTCATATGTCATCAAAGACCCTATTAGCTCATCTAATTGCATGGTAGACAGATCTTTGGAATCTTCAATAACAGTGGCTTTTATATGCCAAGTAGATGGAAGAGACCTTAATATCTTCCTTACAAGGTCACTGTTAGAGTACTCCTTTCCAAGACCCTTAAGACCATTTACTATCAGCATGAATCTACCAAACATCTCAGATATGGTTTCATCACTTTTCATTCTAAACATTTCATATTCAGAAACCAACATACTTGCCTTGGTTTCTCTTACCTCAGAGGTTCCTTCATAAATAAGTTGAAGTTTGTCCCATATTTCCTTTGCAGACTTACATGAGGAAACTCTGGAATATTCCTTGGAATGTATGGCGCACTGCATCATGTTCATTGCACTCCAGTTGAGTGTGGATTTTCGAATTTGTTCTTTGGTCCATACATCTTCATCTTCTGGCAGCTCAGTAGGACCCTTATCAACAATTTTCCAAAGTTCACAATCCTGCGCTTTCAAGAATACCTGCATCCTATTTTTCCAATAAGAATAATCAGATCCATCAAAGAATAGAGGTCTAGTAACTGAGTGACCCTCAGCTATAAACCCCTTAGTAACATCCATAGCTAAAAACTCTTGATCGTTAGATCAAACACCTGACAGGTGCAAAGAGAACCTGCTCTGACACCAAATGAAAAGTAGCGGAAAATAGCTATGAAGAAATCTAGAAAGGGGGGGGAGATGAATAGATTTCTACCAAATTAAAAATTAATCACTTATCACATCAGAAACTCATGAGAATTTTAGAAATCTGAATTATGCATAAGTTCGAATTAGCACAAACAGGAGGTGATGTGTGAATTTACAAATTATTAGATGATATCATACTGAGTAACAAGCGTGCCTACCAATCATCTAACGTTAAGATGAATCAAACCACAATGACACAGAGATTTAGGGTGGTTCGTACACAACTGTGTATCCTACATCCACCATCCACACACACACACACAAATCTACTTATGTAGCCAGTTTAAACAGATCACACAACACACACACAATCTGAGATGATAGAAATCTCAAATTAGACCACACACATGAAATTGAGCAGAAGGATTGCTTCAATTTCACACTACACACAAACTGATTTAAAGTTGAGAGGAAGAACCAGTTGAATGACAAGAAACTGCAGATCAAATGAGACTGGTTCGAATTTCCCCTTGTTTTGCTTCAAACTGAGACTTCAGGATTCTAGCTTCAGCTTGATGAAGTAGAATCCGGAATTTGAGAATTCAACTTGACATCGATTGCTTGCAACACTTGAATCTCCAATTCTTCAGATCTGGAGCAGCAACAATCCTCAGATGAAGCCTCTCTCTAGCCGCCGCCTTCTGCTTCTGGGAGATGAAGAACTGAAGTGTAATCCCCCAAAAAGTGTGAGGATCATGGGCATTTATAGTCCCATATACCCACGTGGTGCCTTAGAGTTTGGGGGGCACAGAATTCCCGCTCAAAAGTTCTTGTACCAAATTCTTACACGTGTCCAAGTTTTCATATCTGGATCAGCAGTCGAAGTGTGTCGACACAACTAAGTTGTGAGTCAACACATGATCCTGGCATCTTGTTCAGACAATACTGGAAGGTGACTTGTGTCGACACATACCTGACTTGTGTCGACACACCTGACCATAATCCAGAAATACAACTTTCTGGGAACACAGGATGTGTCGACACATGAGGGACTTGTGTCGACACCACTGGCTTCATCTCTTCTAACTGCTTTCAGTGAGTAAGGGATGTGTCGACACATGATGGACCTGTGTCGACACCACTGGCTTCTTTTCTTCTGATTGGCTTCTGTGAACACATGATGGATCTATGTCGACACATGATGGACCTATGTCGACACAACTGGCCTTCTTTCTTGAACATCTTCACTGGGATTGAGCTTTGTGTCGACACTCTACCAATGTTGTGTCGACACAACTGTCATCACAATAACTTTTTCTCTGAACTAAACATGATATATGGTGTTAGATATGACTGATGCAAGATATTTAAACTTGTATGGATCATAGTTAAACGGCATCAAAACAAAAGATCCAACAGAAGTGACCCAATGTTACAGAGAGAGAGCTAGAGAGAGCTAAGCTGTGCGACCAATCTGTAAGAAAGAAGTAATGATGATCTGAGAACCTAATGATGAAGATATATTGTTGAGCTTGTAGTGAAACAAGAGACCAGGCAGTTTGATAGGGGGAGGTTGCATTGATCGACGATTTAATCTCCTTAACCTTACACTCTGATCTATGCTGAATTGTTTATATTCTGAACTTTAGATCATTCTATGTGTAGTATTGATGCTACGGCGTCTATGGGGTGGCGTACTCCACGTGTGTGTTGGGGGGGGGGGGGGGGGGGGGGTGGCAACTAGTGGTCGTGCTTTTATGAGAGAGAGAGAGAGAGAGCAAGGGGCTAGGGAGGTGTGCGACGGCAGTTGGGGGATCTCTTCAGAGAGAGAGAAGGGGGGGAGGTGCAAGGGTTGGCGATGCCACCCACCCATGCACGAGGGGGAGAGAGAGCGAAAGAGAGATTCTAGTGGGGGATGGAGCTACGGCGCCACGCTCCTGCACCGCCCCACCCTAACCTTGTTGGGTCTCCCGTCGGCGGCCCCACTTCAAATCCCCTAATTTTTCTCTCTCCTATTTGCACAATAAATGAAATAAAAAAATTAATTAAAGGGTAAATGAGACATTTCATACCATGACTTAGAGTTAACCATGGTTAGATGGACCTTTGGTAACGCCCTATAATGATGGCAAATACGCTATGTTTTGCTTTCAAGAATGGGTTTTTAAACAATAACAATTTAAAGATGTCAGATTTGCCAATTTTAATTTAAGAAATGGTTTGTATGCAAAAATCCTTTTTTTTCTTTTTGGTAGGCAATGTGGGGGCGGTAGGTCACTAAGAGGTACATGGAGGGCCTTAACCAGGATGAGGTGAACTTGCATGCAAGACTTGCAGAACCAGAACCAGTGGGGCTATTTCCATACCAATTATCTTTGAAATGGATGTTGTCAAATACAAAACTACTTATATCAAGATGAATTTGCAAGGGGACTGCAAACTGGATAGCCAAAAACAATACAGCAAAATAGAAGGGGACTAATACATGGCTGAAGCTATATGTATTGAAGAGAAAAAGAAATGTAAGAGTAACTAACTCATTCCACCGATTGTAGATCATCAACAGTGCTACAGGAACCAAAAGCCTTGGTTGACCAGTTGCACCCCTGCACAATCCTATATTAGCAACTTCTCTGGCAAACAAGTTTATACGAAGATACTCTTTAGAATATACTGCTAGAATTTCTTTGACATTTTGTTGATGTAGATTTTACATGTTATCTATAAAAGTGTAGTCAAATGGCAGATGTAGAAACATAACAAAATCAAAAGTTCAAAACCTCTAATTTCTTACATCAGAATACAAAATAAAATATAGTAAAACTATAATTAATGTATTCCCGTCTTATGATAGATACATTTGACCAAAAGTTATGTAGAACAGTAGAAGAAACATCACAGAAAATTTCAAAAATAGGCCAATCATTGTCCAGTGACATTAAACGATGAAAATGCTTGTAGAAAATTAGAATGGAAAGAAATGCTTTGGGCATCCCCCCTCCCCCCCCCCCAAACCCCCGAAACCCTATGTTTGGTATTTGGATAGGAGTGGGGATGTGACGGACCGGAGTTTATGCCCATTAAGGCTCAATCCAGATCCGCCTCCCGCAACGGACCGAAGTCTCGCAAGGGATAGCTCACACACAAATGCCAGTAAGAATATAAAAGACAAACCACAATAATATAAGACACAAGAAAGTACAAGTGCCCATACCGCATATAACAATTTACAAACTGTCCCATTACATTAATACATGTCAATTAAAAGTACAACTACCTGGGGCATACCCCGAGGGAGCACAAGCTCACACAACACTAACTACTACACTACTGCTGGTGGTACAAGTCAGACACAACGCCGCTACAGCCAAACACACGGCAAGCCCTGAAAAGAACTGTAGGGGAGTGAGCTCAACAGTCACTGGCTCAGCAGGGACCACCCAAAAATCTCAACAACCAAAAGAAGAGACCTCAACCCCGGAGGGTCTCACTGGAAACACCAATAGCCAAACCATTTCATGCTCACATCATAACAATAAATAACAATTAAAACATAATCATGATAATAAACATAAAGTCCTCGGAAGGAGAGTGGGACTACATGACTAATATAATATCATTAGTCAGCCCAACTACTAAAGTGCCTAAACCACAGTCTCACTGGCACACTGCTACAACAACTGGTTGCCTAAGCTATATGCCACACAAGAAACCATTGCCCAGGCTACAAGCTTCACAGGCGAACCCCAATCACGAGGGTACTAGGACAGCCAACCAAGTGCTAGTCCATTAAACCCCAAACCACACTACGACGAGAGCCACACATAAGTGGTAGAACTGGCTACAGCTAGCTAGTCCTTCACACACTAAAACCATAATCGGAACCATACCCAAAAAGGGTAAAACTCAACAAGTGAAGGTCTAACACGGCCTACATGGAGCACAGCTCTACTAAACCACAACATGCCTAGGCCACAAGCCTCATCGGTAAATTACCCACAAGGTAACATAATTGGCAATTACAAACTAATTCACATTAAACAAAGATCTACTTAAAACGGATAGGATACGACAAGTGGCAGGTCAAACCACAAAACTACCACAACACACGAGAGCCTGAAAAGGTTGGTACATAATGTACCATCACAAAACTACACAGTAACCCACGAAGGGTACAGGTAATGCTACTCTGAGGCACCACAACACAAATACCCGAACAAGGGTACAAGTAGGTGATAACACCACACTGAACCACAATTATTTTATACCTTTATTTAGGCACAATATTTAAGTAAAACCTCAACCGGCAAGTCACACAAACCACAACTCAGTCACAATTGTGCCAACACCAGGGCACACCTCGAACTGGTCAAACCTCGACCACGAGTCACAAACTCACGAACTACAGCCAGTGGCAAAGCACGAGTCAGAAAGAACGATGCCACCACACGGGAATAGACTACTGGCTGATCAGGCCAGTATCCAACCCGGACAACACAACACAAGAACAACCTCTCAGCCTTGCAGTCACGGACGAAAGGTCCAACTGTCGCTCCACGAGAACAAGTCAAACAACTGTGGAGACCAACCAACACACACCTGCAGCACACACAGGCCCATGCCTGGCACCTCTAGGGTCTCTGGCCGGAGCACCCTAAAGTGAGGCACTGAAAATAGGACTAGCTGGGGACCAGTGTCGACTACTGGGTGTTCGCACCCCAACTACGAGCGCGCTACAAGCGACTGCACACCCACCAACACAAGCCGCTGCCCTCTGTCGTCTTTCCCTCAGCCGGCGTACAACTCAAGCACAGGAGTGGGGTGTCCAGGAAGACGACACAGACCTCGACGGTACCACACTGTACCGGGACAAAACCCCGAGCACAACAAGTACACGTGCCTGGCTCACAAAGAACCTGGGGTACCCGACTAAGAGGCATTCTAGAATAGGCGCCGGACCACCACACTCGGCTAGCACAAAACACAACACTTATACATTTAACACAAAACCACAATACACGTGTGTGAGGAATAGCTTGCCCTGGTCACTCGCGACCTGCAAGCTAGTATACACAAACACATATATAACTCATATAAAAATAATGCCACGACCTGACATTGGTCACATAGTGATCTCTACTACCATACTAGGCATAATACATTAACTCATACTTTATTACTTATCCATTTAGGATGACTTGCAAAAGATCTTAAAGTATCAAGGCTAGGTTCCCATGTGAACCTCATCGCCACAAAACTACGGACCAATCATAATAATTAAGATATAATAACACAATAACATACGATATACCATGCACACGCAAACCATATGCATGGCATCCAAACCACATAGACCTCACGTGACAACCCTGGTTGGTGTACCATACAACATTCACGTAACCGCACGTCCCAACACATGGACAACGCACTCCAAGAGTGCCACGGGTGCCAACACACCCACACATACTACATAAACACCAAACCGATTACGTACATCACATATTAATCATATGAAAGATACCCACTTCAAGAGCTATGCGCTCATGAGCGTAACACGTGCAATGGCTCTCACTGTCATTGCCATGCACAAGCAACCACATGATATTCATAACCAAAAAAACTACGTAAAACACGCTGCATTGATAATGCACAAGTTGGCGGCAACATTGATTGCCGTCCACCATAAATAAACGGCATTATCCCCTGCCGTCAACACTAAATAACTCAAATTAACGGCTAACCATCTGGCCGTTAATATCCAAATAAAGAACTCGACGTCAATCGATATTGACGCCAAGATCTTCAGCTCCCAATTATACAAAACACACAGACGGCCAAATCCAGTCATACGGGCAACTTAGCCCCACAACCGGTGAGAACACAAAGGGAGACATTTCCCCATACATCTACATACTATAATTAAATCAGAGAAACAAGATCCAACACAAGGATCAATCAAACCACCGATTTCCAGCATGAAGGACCATTTTCCAACAACCCAATTAACATCCGTTTATGCAAGGAAAGCATAACAAATCAACCAGGGAAAATCAACGGGTCCAGTCCCTACCTCAGAAACGCGATTGAACTTCCGAAGAACTTGAATCACGTCGAAACCCGAGGAACGCCCCACGAACACCCGTGCTCCAATTGACATCCCGCCTGATCTGCTGCTACCACGTGCACCACAGCCTTCCCACGTGCTCCCGCCAACCATCGGAACTCGTGAAGAAGCTCAAGGGTGAAGGTGGGCGAAGTGGAGAGGAGAGAGTGGGGAAAGAACAGGGCTAGGGTCAGCCCTAAAAACACAGGCGCCACAGGTTAACGTCAACCTCTGTGCCGCTAACCAAACCGCCCAAACTAGGCGTCCACATCTTTGGCCGCCAAGTTGAACAATTGACGTCTACATCGACGGACGCCAAAAACATGTTAACGGCAAAACCATGCCGCCAACACAAAGTCGACGTCACACACCTGGACGCCAACTCACTGCTGATGTCCAGCACACTGAACACCAACACAGATCTATAAGTAAGGATCCAACAAGAAACACACAAAACACAAGTGGCACTGGTCACAGCTTGACCATCCCACATGCTAAACAAAGGATCCACAAAGATCCGAAAAATGCGCGACGTTACAGAGGATATCCTCAAAATTTGAGGATAACCTCACTCTATTCCCAGTCTATCCAAATATTAGAGCAGAGTGCCAGAAGCCAAGCATTGAATGGACATGTTCTAGTGTAAAGATCTTCTAATTAATGCCATCGTCCAAACTTTTTTCAAATTGCAGAATAATAGTTGAATAAACAGGACACTAAATTCACTCTCCATGGAGTAGACATTGCCAAGTCAATGATTTACCAATCTTGCATCTTCTGATCATTCTCATGGTGAAGGATGCCACTTTATTGTTTGGTAAAAATGAGGAATGATGAGTATCATGGTCAATATAGTACAAGTTCAGAAATGATCAGGATCCTTGCTCATAGTGAGAAATATCCAGAGCTGCAACTCAGACAAGGTTAGCCCACGTTAAGCTGAACAATAATACAACCTATCCAAGAAGAGACCAACCAGAACCTAACATGTAAATCTGCCAGGCCTCAACCCTAAGCCAACTTGACCAACTTATATATATTTCTATCTAATCAGAACAAAACCTGAGTTAAAGGTAACTCAGCCATAATTGTCTGCAACTTGAACAATATGCACTATGAAATTTATTTATTTTGTTCATTTTGATGAAGTTCTTGAATTTAGGAGGGTGACTAGGGTCAGGTTGACCTGGGTGCCACCTAGTGTAAGCAGAGGTCAGATTGAGGCTCAGGTTGATCATAGGCCCAGCCACATCATAGACAACCCTATCACAGTTTGCCTAGCTAGATTCATTCTTGGGGTTGTTCAATCTGGTACAAGAGTGCCCTTCCACTCATAATTTATATGGCCCAATCGGGTATCACTAGAATAAGAAACTCAATACAAAAGACAATAGAACATCATCTCAAAGTTGCCTGCTAACTTGCTGTATTGCTAACAGAAGAAAACTAGGCACCTCGAAATGAAGCATCGGGCATACTCTTCCTGTGCTTCTGATGTACAGAAACAGATATGTCGCTGCAACTAAGATGTTCTATATGATCCAGGAAGGTAACATTATTTTCCTTTTTACCACTGATCCAGATTATGCCATGTGTGAGGTGCCAACACAAACGAATAACAACTCCTCAAACTGAAGGTTGTACTCTTAATGGACAAAACTGCTAAAGCAGGGAACTGGCCAGAAGTGGTAGAGGGTGAGATCTATTTTAACACCAGATGTTTGCTAAATTTCGGTATTGCTATCAGAGAAAATAAGGCACCTTGAAATGAAGCACCAGGCATACTGTTCCTGGTCTCTGATGTACAGAAGCAGATACATGGTGGACCTAGATCGATATGATCGAGGAATGATGTACTCAAAGATACATTTTTTCCTTCTTCCAACTCACCCAGATGATAGATGCCACCCAATGTATCCTCCTGTCGGGATCAAGGTTGTGCTGTGAATGGATAAAATGCTAAAGCAGGGAATGTACAGAAGTGGTAAAAGATAAGATCTGTGTTTCTAACATGATGCAGCGTTCCATCCCAATACTACATGACAGCGAGAAATGGAAGTCCCAGAGTGTAAAAAAGCAACCTTCCATGAATTTTGATATGAAATTCATATTCCGTGAATATCATAGAGGAAACATCAAGTCTGAAGTTCTAGCTCCTCTTCTATCTGAATGTGAAAGGCTCTCTTACCACAAGCGGTGCTTAAACCTTGCTGGCCAGAACAGAGCACGGTCTGCTCTGTTTGGCCAGGGGGAGGTGCTGCGCGGGTTTTCTGGGGTGTTTTGGCATGGGAGCTTGGCGTTCGGCGTGTTCCCGCTGCGGGGACTTCGTATGGAGCGGGGGAAACGCCGAGAAATCATCGGATTGCGTGTTCTTCATGGAGGTAGGGTAATTCCTCCCGTTTTTGGCTGTAGACCGCGGATGACGATCGTTCGACTTGTATTTGGTTTCTAACAATAAATACCATGATTAGGGACTCACAAAAGCATAAAAAATATGAATTAAGGGTGGTTTGCATAGTGTAAGATGGAATCCGTGGAGAGGATCCCGGGTTAGGTTCTACCTATGAAGGCGACGGAACCCCCTGTCGCGATCTGAATGCAATAGGTGACCCGTCGCGTTTAGATGGGGAAACGCGGCATGTTGGTGCGTCGTGTTCATATGGTGAACGCCCATATTGGGCGTCGTGTTCTGAAGGCGACACAGGCCCATGTCGCGACCACAGCCGAGTGGTCTAAATGTGCATGGTTATGTTAATAATTATCTGTTTGTTATTATTCAAGTATTTGGCAATATCGTACGGTGTATTGGATCTATGATGCTCTAGAAGCACTTGTTTACGAAGCGAGCATGTTGGCTATGTAGCTAGCTAGTGGTGTACGGTTGGCATGGTATACACGCAATACGTATCATGTTCACGTGTTGTGGACAGTCGGAACTCGTGATTGTCGTGAGGGTTCATGTGGTTTGTGTGGTGCGTAGTGGTTTTGTGTGCGTAGCAGGTAGTACGACGCCTACCGTGGTTACCTCTCTAGTTGGGTGCCCCAGGTTCTTTGTAAGCTAGGCTGTTAGCTCGGGGCTTGTCCCGGTACTTGTGTTGTACCGTCGAGGTCTGTGTCGTCTGTCCTGGACACCCTCACTCCTTTATTGAGTTGTACGTCCGGCTGAGGGAAAGACGACAGTGGGGACAGTAACTCTTGAGTTTGTTTTTAGTCACTTGTAGCGCGCTCTTAGTTGGGGGTACGGACACCAGTAGTCAACACTGTTCCCAGCTAGTTCTTTCCAGTGCCTCACTCTAGGGTGCTCCGGCCAGAGACCCCAGAGGTGCCAGGCATGGGCCTACGGCTATGTACCCACAGGAGTGGGTTTTGTGGGTCTCCACAGTTGTTTGACTTTTCCACATGGAGCGGAGCTGGACCTTTCGTCCGTGGCTGCGGACTGAGAGGTATGACCTGTGTTTGTTTGTCCGAGTCAATTACTGGTGTCGCGAACCAGTCTATGTGGCTCGAGTGTGGCGATCCCTACTTTAGCTCGTACACGTGATTGAGTTTTGCCGTTTATTTACTTACTTTATTTAATATAGTCGGCAAATGGTAAGTACATTTATTGCTTTAGTAACATGTGTGGTTATGCTATAAATTGCTAGTATAGTTTACTGCTTCCGTACTGTGTGGTTTGCTCGAGTTGGGGGAGTTCCCTACTGAGCCAGTGACTAGTGAGGCTCACCCCTACTCCCACAGGTGAAGGCGAGGAGGAGGTTTCGTTACCATCTTCCAGTTCAGGGCCGCGCCGCAGCGGTGTTGGGCCAGCGCTCTAGCAGTGTAGCTTTCGTAGCAGTGCAGTTTCTTTCTTCAGTTGTACCAGTTTACCTCGGGGTATGCCCCAGGCTCCTGTACTTTCTTGTACTTTTGTTGAAATTTTGGCTATGTAAATCTTGTACATTATATATGAAATGGTGAATCATATATGTGATTATGTGTGTTCCTTTCTATTTTCACAGACTCGTGTGTGATATCCCTTGCGAGGCTACGACCCGTTCGCGGAGGCGGACTCGGATCAAGTTTGTTATTGGTTTTAACGGGCTTGACTGAGGCATTCCGTCACAAATATTCTCCGCCAAGTATCAATAGTCTTATACTGCATAAAGATCATCAAGAAATTTTTAAATCTCAAAATTTTCAATTGATCATGTTCATACTTTCTTTGTGCAAATTGTGTCATGAACATGCTTGAATTGTTTCAATGATCATTTCAATACCATGCATATATTATGGGGGAGTAAGTCAAAAAAAAATTTGTGAATAGCTTGAGGGTCATTCTTTCATATGAATCTAGTCAACCTCTCTTGGTCACTCTCCTATCTTGAACATCCACTCAAAATCATGCTTGAAAAACAGTTTCCATTTATTCAAGTCTTGCATCAGGATAAATGAGTCCTTATGATATTCCTATATGAGAGTTTTCATACATAAAGACTAAAATAATTGTGTACTCAGTTTAGTCTTAAAGATACAATCTATGAACAAGTTTATGCCATTTTTAATTTTGAACTCATTTAAACTGAGTTGCAAAACACTTATAGGCACATGAGTAGCTCTAGTGTTTAACATGCGTATGTTTCGAAGCTTTATCTTTAACACATGTTAAGAATAATCTCTCTACACTCATGATCATGTCTATTCTAATTAATGTAATTTTGGTCTTAAAAATTTCAAACAAAAGTGTTCAGAAAAATAGAGAGATACAAACAGAGCAATGAAAACTTTATTTTATCACTGAGTAATCGGGTTCATTTCACTTAATCAAGTGTTTTGGCTCGCGTCAAAAGGTGACAAACAAATTGTTTCAACTCTGTATAAGGTAATGAAGGTTAAACCACTGAGTAATCAGGAGGTCTTGCATTGGGTAAATGTGACATCTTGCCCTAAAAGTTGTGATTTGACCAATTTACTCTTGTATTCTCTCTCACAAAATGGAAGAAAAATATAAAGAGCATTAAAAGAACAGCTTGTACATTGACCTAGATGAAGTTCATGTTAATTGGTTTAGAGTTATTATTCTACGTTGTGTTAAATGTTTAGCTACTAAACTCATGTGATAAACACTTTTGTCAACTCATATAGGTCACTTTCATCACATTTGCTTCATCTTTTTAAATGCATTCATGTTATTAAAACTTTGACATATATTGTGATTGAATGTGTCTTTGTTATTAAATTTCGTTGCACAATCCAAAGACACAATAATTTTTCTCTCATATTTCAATATCAAAGATCTCATTGCTTCTGATCATTCATCTCCTAATTCCACCCCTTGCTTGCAAGTCACTCATACTTTGATCTCCATCCCTTGATATTCTTTGGTATCACCTTTTCCTACTTACTTCATTGGCACCATCAGAGGGGGAGAGTGTTATACCAAGGGGTGTCTATCCTCGTTGTTGACTAAGGGGGAGAGAGAGTCTTTCTGTTGTTATCAAAAAGGGGGAGCATTTGAAGGTGAACAATATAATTACAACTTCTTTGAATGAAAACAATTCATGTTATTCTTGTTGTTAATGACCATTGTGCTATCCTGTCATTCATATTTTTCTCTTCATCTTTTTTATGCTGTCAAAAAGGGGGAGAAATATGAATGTATATTTTGTCATCATCAAAATGGGGAGAATGTTGAGTTGTGGTTATTTGAATAACCATACTCACAGAATTGATCATTGCTTTGATCTATTTTTTATGATGACACAATTATGGTCAACCATGTTAAGCTATTCTTAATGATGACATAACTATTTTTGATGATGACATATTTGTGTTGTTGATGGAAAACCTCTCAATCATGCTGAAAACTCATGTGTCAAGTTATTGTCTATGTGTGTCGACACATGACCTTCTTGCTGTCGACACATAACTGCTCTCATGTCAAGTTAGTGTCTATGTGTGTCGACACATGATCTTCTTAGTGTCAACACATGATTGCTTTTCATTCAACCTTTATGTTTAAAATGACATGACACTATGACATAATGTTGAGATATATATACCTACATGATATCTAATATAAAGATTATTTCTTGTAGGAAATTTCATGGAAATGGAAGTGCACAACATGAAGAAACCTTATACAAAAAGTTCTGGACAGAAGAAATCAAGCAGCACCTGGCGATAGCACCACTGCACCTGTTGACAGCCACGGATGTCCTTCCTTCAAATAGGTTCTGGAAAACCTAGGAAAGCAGCAGCTGTCGACAGGACAGGACCCATCTGTCGACAGCCACTGAAGATGTTCCTCAGAAAGCTTCTGGAAAAACCAAGATAACCAGTACCTGTCGACAACAAGGTTGCATCTGTCGACAGCCCATGCTAAGGTTCAGAAATACATTTCTGGAAGGCACAACTGCTGCAATACCTGTCGACAGCCGATGATCATGTGTTGACAGCCGCTGTTAAGTTGTCACACATGAGTTACATGATGTCTTTAATAGGGCGTCCTCTTCTCATGCACACGAATCCAAAGAGTTGTGTAAGAATAGGACACTTCTATATAAAGACTTTATAGACTCCTTTTCGCAGCAAGGAGCCTCCACATCAATCCCTAAGCTAAGAAGAAGAAGAAGAAGGTTCCTCTATTCTTTGCTCCAAGTCTCAAGCATCATCAACAAGGAGATCCATCTCAGAAGATAAAGTTGGAGCAGATTTGTCCACAAGTCTCAAGAATCAACCTCAGATCTTCTACAACGTGAAGTCTGAAGATCATCTGGACGAAGGACTTGAAGAGTTCATCTGTTCAATCTATTCTATCACTTTGAACTCTTCTTACACTTTAACTTTTCATATATCTGTGTGTGTGTGTACTGATTGGAGATCAGTACGTGAAGTTTGTGGAAGTGTGTGCTTAGTGGTCTATGTTGGCTTTTGCATAGATCTGATTTGTGTGTGTGGTGTGTTGATCAGATCAAGGCTAGAGGATCTGATCTTGTAGCGACCCTCATTATACCGGTACGGTTATACCAACCCACGTCGGTATAGTGAACGTTGCCACAGTGGGACATTTACCCAACAATAACATTCAGCTGAGATACACATGAATATAAGAACAGAGTAGCGGAAACAAAAGAACCACTGTCTTCATTTCATTCATCATCCACATTTAACATACATGATTGCATTAACATTTAAAGAACTAAAAGTCCACATAATTAAATTGCTGAAAGTCAAATACATAATTGTCCACACTTAAACATTTTTCCATGATAATGCTAGTACAATGTTGCAATTACATACTATGAAATCAAAATATCGCAAAGTACACCAACGATCTAATCTCCACGCTCGGAGTCGGTCTCCACTGCCTCCTCCGCAAGTGTGTCGTCACCAACTACACCTGTACGCCGAAGCAAGTAATTAGTCTAAAAGACTCAGCAAATAACTCTACACATACCATACATGTACATGTCATAGCAGTTTTACATACACATTTACAAGACACAATCATGTAGCATGCTTGTCATTGAAATTAACAACCTATCATGGTGGTTCTACTAATTAACATATGATTCATGCTTTCAGATTTTCTAAATCAAAATCTCCTATCACGTGTTCTCTAATTACTCCAACACATGAAAAGTCTACTTTCAATTAAACTAAAACATGAAAGCAAGTTTAGCATAATTTCAATGCCTACGTAAAAAGAACACACCTAGCATGAATTTCTATACATTCCAATACATGCTCATGACCATTTCATCTTCTTTAAGCTTGCTGGTTTTACATGGACTAGAAAGCATAACCCAACACACGAGAGCTACATAATCAATTTAAATCACAACATGAGGGCAAACAATCATGGGATTACTTACACACCACTAAGAATCGTTTCTAACATGGATTCTAGGCAATTTGCACATGTAAAGCATGATCATAAGTACATTTAGTTTGCTGTTTTATCATGATTTCAGATTACCACAACATGGATCACAAATTCACAACCCTCACGTTTTGGTTTCACATATTTACACAATTTCTCATTCACACATTTACACTTTACACATGCACATTTACACATTGTTCACATCCACAATTCTTACACATGAACACATACACATTTTCACATTCACATTTAGTGCCATGACACATAGTCCAAACCACCATAGAAGGACACATCACATCACATACACATAGACGTCACCTAGGCAATACAGTGACGACTCTTGGACTGCGCAGACCTGGAGAACAAGTCTCCACCCTAACCAGTGGTACTTGTCTACCTCCAGGATTTCATCCTAATGCCCTTAGGATCACAACACATTGAACCTTCTCAAGGGGACTTTTCCCTGATACGGTTCCACTGCCCTCAATGGAAGCAGTGTCACACTTGGCATGATTTACACATTTACCGATTTTACGCATATCTTTACACATGTCGCTTACCTCTCATTCATTTTCTCATTCACACAAGGGCTCTGTTTTCCTAATATGATTCTACAATTAACAGGGATCACATGTTCAGAAATTTGCATAAATCAGATCACTCACCCATGTCACATTATTCCCACATTAACATGCATTATTCACATTTTTGCAAGGAAAATTCATATTTCACTATATAGTTGTCCAAACGACCTGAAAATTTAACCACATGCTGATTTCGGGTTCATGACCTCACATACAAAATTCTGGATTTTTCTGACTCATGATGCAATTACAGAAAATCAAACATCAATTTTCATATCATTCGTGATTCAATCCACCATGGTGCGTAACATGAAATTTCAGTTTAACAGGTCATAACCCTGAACCCAATATACACAACACCACAAAAATTTCCCAGAGATTTATTTCACACACACGATTTACTGAAGATTCTACAACCCTACGCATGGTTTTCAAATTTTCATTTCAGAAAACTCAATAAATCAGATGAGCATGGAGAAATTCCCAAAAATTTAGAGCATGGACTGATTCATCCATTCTGGGTTTAGCAAAATTTATGGCATCCAATTCCACATAAATTTCATAAACGGTAATGAACATGGTCTAAGTCTCATCATGCATACATTCTCCATAAATAAACCATTTATGCCAATCACAGAATTTACAAGGCCTTATCACACATTCAAACATTCATATTAGATAGCATAATAGGTTTACAATATATCCTCATCGCAAAACACATCCAAAGTAATCATATATAAGGAGAGAACAGTTCACTGTTTTGTCCAGACAAACTTGGCAGCGGTCTCTGGCCGTTCCAGGAGTGGACGGCAAGATCGCTGGACGCACACGGGGGATCTTGGCGTTAAGGCATTGACGGCAAGTTCCTGTCTGTGTAGGAACACAGACTGAACTTCAAATAACGGGGTGAATGGGGGATCTAGGACACGAGGAAAAATATGTAAAAATCATAAAACCCTACTAGACATCTACATGGACGATAGGGGTAGGTTACTTGCCTCTAGAAAATACTCCAGACGGATCTTAGAGCTTGGTGAAGCTCTCCTTGGGCAGTCCCAAGAAGCTCCCGAGAAGTCTTCACGCCGGGTTCTAGGACAAGATGACTCCAAGATGAGGTCGGGGAAGTCTCCTCCTTCACTTCAGCTAGCTCCTTGTCATGGTAGATGGCCAGGAACAGCTTCAGAAGGTCGGATCCAAGCTTGTAAAGGGTGGGGTTTTCTCACAATTTTCTCTATCTCAACCATGCATAACCTATACATATATACATGCATTATGTATACTATCACGTACATGCTACCATCATACCATCATACATTATTTACAATGTCACGTCCCGAGAATTACGCAGCGGATGTTAATTCGAAGAATTCGAGTCAATATCACGAGACGTGGACAGTCGGCAAATAAGCCTCTAGCTAGCACGCACTAAATGTGTATCAACACAACATAATAATAGGGCCCAAATGTTGAACTCAATAAAAATTGCATTTTTAACTTCAGCTCAACTTATAAAAATTAGAAAACTAGTACAAGACTGAGACTCAAATAAAAAGGAAAGTACATTCACCCCTCACTTCCTACTACATGTTCTAACTCTCAAAATAAACTGCTATAACTTGACTTATAGTTGAATCGCTCATCACTCGGATGCATTCCCATCCTCGACTTGCTCTTCTTCTTGAACTTCATAGTCACCTAGATTGGGAAAAGGTAGGGGAATGAGCAAACTAGCCCAGTAGGATTTATATCTCAATGTGCGGGCAATGATATAAGTGATTAACATTTTAGAACTAGGAAAGTACGATGATGATATGCAAGTACGAATAAAACTCATTAAAACATGATATATAAAACAAGCTGGATAGAGTGATCTAGATAGTATAAGATTTTGAACAAGATGACAAGAAAGAACTAGCAATAGCTCACTTTGCACAAGCACGCAAGATTTCACTTGATGTCATAGTTTTCAAGAAAACAAGATATCATTAGTTGCAATAAATGCAGAATGGCCATATCACGCAAGCAAGCAAGCAAGATTTCACAAGCACGATCAAGTAACACTAATCAGGCACGTAGACACCAATGTACACCAAGAAAAGATCCATCAAGAATGTACACCAGATCACGTGTATGTGGTTATGTATCTACATTCAACAAGCAAGAAAGTACTCCCAGCGCAGATGCAACGCCAGTAATCATTATACCCCATGGTTAACTATATTTATGACTCTCCGTCATTGGGGCTAGACTGGAGCCCTTGGACACACACCGTGCCCTGTCAGCCATCTCATGTAAAATTTTAAATGTAGATACCCACAGTCGTTAATAATGGCCAATGAGAGTTTCAATAAGTAAGCATGTGTAATGTCATGTTCGTGATGATGAGGAGAAGAAATAAATAAATTGAACATGATTCCAAGGACAATAGTCAAGAAGATAATTCGACAGATGAACGGTAAGATTTATCATTTAGTTTAATCTTACATTAATGGCTTTAGTCTAGATGGCAATTCACACTCACGAGAACAAGAAGAAAAAGAAGTGCACGCCCTTGATGTAAAGTGTGGAGTAATGTACGTGTGTCAATTCACAATCCGTCGGTCTCAAACTCTCGGAAAAACAATTAACGTGATGGCATGCAATGAACAATGCATTTAACTACATATGGGTTTACAAGATTTTAAGATAAAATTTATCATTTAAGCAACTAGAATGGTAACAAGAGTAAATCACAAGTTTCATGTATGATCATGTCATTAAGAAAAGCAATTAGAAATATTCATGTAATTAAGGATTTTTCAATGGGTTAAACACTTTTAAGCCATTAACTAGACAATCTTGTAATGATTTGACCCAAGACATGCAATATTTTGCAAAATAATAAAAAACTGGTCAAGTAGTGTCGACACAGGATCAAGTAGTGTCGACGCTAGAGACAGCTTCCAGAAAACCCTCTGGTCAATGTGGGACAGTGTGTCGACACTAGCACAAGTGGTGTCGACACTGGATCAGCTTCCCAGAACTTTCTGGGTCAAACTGGGGGAGTGTGTCGACACGAGATGGGACTGTGTCGACACTAGAGGGCTTCCCAGAACACATTCTGGGCTGTTTTGGGACAGCAGGTCGACCTGAGTTCAGGTCAGGTCGACACGGGCTCAGGTCAGGTCGACACATGTTCAGGTCAGGTTGACACAGTGGCCCTCCCAGACAAAAATACATGATTGCAGTGCAGCGATCCACTTCCACCTCTTATAACTCTCTAACGAATGACATTTGGACAAAACGTTCAACATGAAAGATGAAGATAAAAACTAGTAGAAGAACTTTGATGTTGAGAATTTGATCTAATTCGGTCTCGAATCCCAAGAAAACATATGAAGAACAAAAAGTCAAAAGTAGCCCGAAATCACAGTGTTATGCAGAGACTCTCTTATCATGCTCCTAACTCTCTAACGAAGGACTTTTGGACAAAACGTCCAACATAGAAGATGATCGTGACTTCAGTAAAAAACTTTTGTGAATAAAGTTTAGTCAAATTCGATCTCTAATCATATGCAAAATAAGACGAACGGGAAAAGCCCTAACTGTGCGAGACTTCGGGAAAATCACCAATACACAATGTATACTCCATGAAAACAATCAACCATTGCAAATAAACCTAGACTCAAAGAACTACATGATGGTGTTGGTTTTCTTTAATCTTGGCCCGAGAACACCTACCTTTGCGAAGATCTAAGTCTAGTTGATATTCTGGACGTAGCAGAGGATGCAGGGGATGAAGATCCGGGTTCCCAGCCTTTCTCCTGCTCCTCAGAAGTTCTAGCCTGCCTCCAACGACCTTATTCGTTGTTAAACCTTCCCCAAGAGTTTGAGGATGAGTTCTTATAGATTTAGGTTGTAGTTAAGAGTCCTAACGATATTAGGAAAGGGCTGCGAATTCAGTTCCCTGTTTTCCAAAAATTTGGGACTCCTTCCTCCAAAAGAGGTAGTATTGGTTTAGGAAACCTTACACCATAGATAGGCACGAATTTGGGTTGCCAAGCATGTATGATTGCATCCCAATTCAACTCAAATTGCCCCTTTCTAATTTCAGCCTATTTAGAGTTACGAATTTCCCTGCATTTTCTAGCTTCCTTTGATTTATGGGTCATATGCTGTCCATTGGCCCAATTAAGATATCGGGTCATTAAAATATAATGTTGGAAGTCTTTCCAACACTTTTATTAAATTTTTGGTTGCGTCGTATTTTCGTTTAACAATTTTTCGACTTGTTTCCTAATCTGGATATTGGTCACCATGTTATGTTCACTTGGTTAATCGGATTTTCCGATGTGTTTTGACACATACGATATTGATACGTATGTTTTAAATTCTTTGATCTTATGGAAAAATTATATATTTCCATTTATTCATTTTTTTTATATAGAATTTCCGGGGTGCTACACCCTCCCCCACTTAAGAGAATTTGGTCCCCAATTCATGTATAGGAAATTATTGTCCAAGTGAGATGTACTTACTTGTGAATAGCTCCGGGAATCTTTTGCGCATTGCTTCTTCAGTCTCCCACGTGTCGTCTTCTTCCAGGCGTTGGTTCCATCTAACTCTTACCAGTGGGATGACCTTGTTCCTTAATTGGCGCAGTTCACGATCAACGATCTCAATTGGCATTTCCTTGTAAGTCCCGTCTTTATTAAACTCCAGGAGTTCATACTCTATGACATGGTAGGGATCACGTACGTACTTCTTCAGCATAGATACGTGAAATACATCGTGTACTCCCTCCATCCGGGGTGGTAATGCCAGCCGGTACGCAACTTCGCCTACTCTCTCGAGGATCTCGAAAGGCCCGACGAACCTTGGTGTTAGTTTGCCTTTAATTCCAAACCTTCTAATCCACGCCCGGAGATACTTTTAAAAATACATGATCTCCCACCTGAAACTCTAGGTCTCTCCTTCTCTTGTCCGCATATGACTTCTGCCTTTGTTGTGCTACTGCCATTCTTTCCCTGATAAGCTTCACCTTCTCTGTGGTTTCCCTTCATCTCTGGTCCTAGTACTTGCCTTTCACCAACTTCATACCAGCATACTGGAGATCGGCAGCTCCTGCCGTAAAGTGCTTCAAATGGTTCCATTTGAATGCTAGCCTGATAGCTATTGTTGTAGGCAAACTCTACAAGAGATAAGTGTTCATGCCAGCTTCCTCCAAAATCTAGGACACAAGCTCTAAGCATATCCTCAATCACCTGGTTGGTTCTTTCCGTCTGACCATCAGTCTGTGGATGGAAAGCCGTGCTGAAATTAAGTTTAGATCCCAAGGAAAAATGTAGTCCTTTCCAAAAATGGGATGTGAACCGAGGGTCTCTATCCGACACGATAGACACCGGTACTCCGTGTAATCTGACTATTTCCTTCACATATAATGCAGCTAAGACATTAACTGACCACTTGTTCTTTACTGGTAAAAAGTGAGCAGACTTAGTTAGACGATCAACTATTACCCATATGCCATCGAATCCACCTCTAGATTTAGGTAGTCCAAAAATAAAGTCCATCCCTATTCCTTCCCATTTCCATGTCGGGATTTCTAAGGGTTTAAGTTTACCTGCAGGTCGCAAGTGTTCTGCCTTGATCTTTTGACAGGTTAGACATTTGGCGACATATTCTGCCACCTCCCCTTTCATATTTGGCCACCAAAAGCTTCTCTTCAGATCCTGATACATTTTGGTAGTTCCAGGATGAATGGTATACCTGGTCTTGTGAGCTTCATCCATAATCATTTTCCTTGTCTCTGCATGGTTGGGTATGCAGACTCGATCCCGGAACATTAATTTCCCATCTGCAGTTAATGAGAAATCCGGCCTTTGATCTAGATTAGCCTGATCTCCACAAGTACAGGGTCATCGTTTTGGAGTGCTATAATATCATCATGTAGATTAGGTTGTACTCTCACACTTGCAATCAGGCATCCCTTCTTCTTAGTGTTAGCATCAATATTTAACTTGGCAAAGTCTTCTAACAACCTCCATTCACCCACCATGAACTAGACAAGGTAACCATCGGCTTCCTGCTAAGAGCATCTGCCACAGCATTTGCTTTTCCTGGATGATATTGAATAGAGAAGTCGAAGTCCTTGAGATACTCCAACCACCTCCGCTGTCTCATGTTCAAATCCTGCTGAGAAAACAGATACTTCAGGCTTTTGTGGTCTGAAAACACTATGAATTTCTCACCATAAAGATAGATGCCATATCTTTAGAGCGAAGACCACCGCAGCTAGCTCCAGATCATGAACGGGATAATTGTCCTCGTGCTTCTTTAATTGTCTGGACGCGTAGCATATAACCTTCCCTTCTTGCATCAGCACACAGCCTAAGCCGATCCCGGATGCATCGGTGTACACTTCAAAACTACCCCCACGATTGGTAGGGCGAGCACAGGTGCTGAGGTGAGGTGCTCTTTCAATGCCCGGAAACTCTCTTCACATTCCTCAGTCCATACAAATGGATTCTCCTTCCTGGTAAGCCTGGTCAGTGGTACAGCTACCTTCGAAAAATCTTAATAAAGCGGCGATAGTATCCGGCTAAACCTAGGAAGCTTCTAATCTCCGACACAGTTGTCGGCCTTGCCCAGTTCTTTACTGCTTCCACCTTGGATGGATCTACAGCGATTCCCTCCTTGGATATGATGTGGCCAAGGAAGACACCTCTTCCATCCAGAATTCACACTTACTAATTTTGGCATAGAGTTGATTGTCTCTAAGCACTTGCAGAGCAATCCTCAAGTGATCCTCGTGTTCTTCTTTGGACTTGGAGTAAATAAGAATGTCATCAATGAACACCACTACAAACTGGTCCAAGTACGGCCTATAAATATTGTTCATAAGTTGCATGAAAGCCGCTGGAGCATTTGTTAAACCAAAGGCATGACCCGAACTCATAGTGACCATATCTACTCCGGAATGCAGACTTGTGTATATCTTCTCCCTTTGTTCTCAGTTGTTGGTAGCCCGACCTTAGATCTATCTTGGAGAAATATTGAGCGCCAGAGATCTGATCAAACAGTTCATCAATGCGGGGCAGTGGATACTTGTTCTTTATTGTCAGCTGGTTCAACTGACGGTAGTCAATGCAAAGCCTCATTGATCCGTCCTTCTTCCTGACGAATAATATAGGTGCTCCCCAGGGGGATGTGCTAGGCCTAATGAACCCTTGATCTAACAATTCCTGAATCTGCCTTTTTAACTCCTGCAATTCAATGGGGGACATGCGGTATGGAGCTTTGGAGATAGGGGCTGCCCCAGGGAGTAGCTCGATGGTGAAGTTTACCTCCCGTTCAGGTGGTATTCCGGGTAATTCTTCTGGAAAGACATCCGGGTAGTCTCTAGCTATTGGGATGTCTTCTAGATTTGGTTTCTTCTTTTCAATCACTAAGACCGAAACTAGGAAAGCATCACAACCCTGGTTGATTAGCTTAGAAGCTTTTAGGGAAGATATCATGATGGGGTGTTTATGATAGCGATTCCCAAGTAGGGAAAAGGTTGGAAGATTTGGACTTCTAAAAGTGACCAACCTATGACGACAATTTACATCAGCATCATATTCGATCAGCCAATCGACACCCAATATGGCATCATAGCCCTTCATGTCTAGACAGATAAGATCAGCAGGGAGATTGTGTCCTCCTACTATAGTTTCACATTTTGGAAAGTAGTGGGTAAGTTTAGATTCTGAGCCAAGTGGAGAGGCTACAGTGATCTTGGATTTCAAGGGTACAGGTTGGACAGGTAGAGTTGCAGCAAATGTGGTGGAAATAATGAATATGCAGCTCCCGTATCAATAAGTACAAATGCAGGTTGAGAGTGTATGGAAATGGTACCTTCCACCATACCCCCTTCCTCGGGTAGATCAACTTCCATGACCGCATTAAGGCGTCCCTGACGCCGTGGTACATTCTGGGATTTTCCTGGCTGGTCCTTCATCATTGGCAGTCAGGGATACGGTGGTCACGACCACCACATCTCAAGCATGCCCCGAGCTTCTTCCAACATTCTTCAGCTCGGTGTCCTGGTTTATCACAGAATTTGCAGTTCTCAGTCAACTGCCTACCTTCTATTTTGATTTTTTTGTCTCCCGCAGCATCTCTTCCAGCATTTGGCCTCTTGTTGTTGCTATTAAAGTTGTTACTGTTGCCACGAAACGTTGGAGCAGTATTAGGTGCTCCTTTTCTGACAAAGGCTGGCTTAGCGTTGTCCTTGCCCCTCATGCCATCTACTTTGGCCATGGTGTCTTCTACCAACTGGGCTCTTTAGACCAATTCAGTGTAAGTTTGAATGTTGTGTGGTCCGGGCCTTTCAATGAACATGGGCCTAAGTCCATCCATGAAACGGTTGGCCTTCAACCTATCTGTGCCCACAAGATGTGGGGCATACACTGCCAGGCGAGCAAACTGAGCTTCATACTCAGCCACAGACATGCTCTTTTGTTTTAGTGCAGCAAACTCTGCTGCCTTCTTCTCCTTCACTCTCTCAGAGAAATATTTTCCCCGGAATATCTCCAGGAATCCGGCCCACTCTAGTTCAGCTACGTTTGGCAGGTGGGCCGAGGTGGCCTTCCACCATGCTCGGCATCCTTGGTAAATTGGAAAGTGGCCAGCACCACTTTCTCCCTGTTGTTGCATTGCATTACTTGGAAAATCCTTTCGATTTCCTCTTGCCAATTTTCTTGCTTCATCTGGGTCGGGGGATCCAGAAACGGGAGGGTTTAAACTCTTAAAATTCCGGTGCAGATCACCGGCTCCATTTCTCACTGCTCCCCGCTTGATTTCCAGCCTGCACTACATTCTGCAGGGCCTGCGTAAGTCCAGCCACAGTGTCTTGCATAGCTTGCCACTGGTTGCGAGCCATTGCAGTTGTGTGAGAGTGTTATGAGGATTCCTGAGAAGGATGGAAACCAATTAATGTCTCTAGATACATTACAAGAGTTAATGGTGGGAGTGTTTAATTCTTTCTAACAATTCCCAGTCTCTACCCTCCTCACCAGGTACCACATTAATTTCGTGACCTAGGTTTCATAGGTATCTCCTATTCCTGAGACATATCCTATTGATATTCCTAGGCTCTGATACCACTAAACTGTCACGTCCCGAGAATTACGCAGCGGATGTTAATTCGAAGAATTCGAGTCGATATCACGAGACGTGGACAGTCGGCAAATAAGCCTCTAGCTAGCACGCACTAAATGTGTATCAACACAACATAATAATAGGGCCCAAATGTTGAACTCAATAAAAACTGCATTTTTAACTTCAGCTCAACTTATAAAATTAGAAACTAGTACAAGACTGAGACTCAATAAAAAGGAAAGTACATTCACCCCTCACTTCCTACTACATGTTCTAACTCTCAAAATAAACTGCTATAACTTGACTTATAGTTGAATCGCTCATCACTCGGATGCATTCCCATCCTCGACTTGCTCTTCTTCTTGAACTTCATAGTCACCTAGATTGGGAAAAGGTAGGGGAATGAGCAAACTAGCCCAGTAGGATTTATATTTCAATGTGCGGGCAATGATATAAGTGATTAACATTTTAGAACTAGGAAAGTACGATGAATGATATGCAAGTACGAATAAAACTCATTAAAACATGATATATAAAACAAGCTGGATAGAGTGATCTAGATAGTATAAGATTTTGAACAGGATGACAAGAAAGAACTAGCAATAGCTCACTTTGCACAAGCACGCAAGATTTCACTTGATGTCAATAGTTTTCAAGAAAACAAGATATCATTAGTTGCAATAAATGCAGAATGGCCATATCACGCAAGCAAGCAAGCAAGATTTCACAAGCACGATCAAGTAACACTAATCAGGCACGTAGACACCAATGTACACCAAGAAAAGATCCATCAAGAATGTACACCAGATCACGTGTATGTGGTTATGTATCTAACATTAAACAAGCAAGAAAGTACTCCCAGCGCAGATGCAACGCCAGTAATCATTATACCCCATGGTTAACAGTATATTTATGACTCTCCGTCATTGGGGCTAGACTGGAGCCCTTGGACACACACCGTGCCCTGTCAGCCATCTCATGTAAAATTTTAAATGTAGATACCCACAGTCATTAATAATGGCCAATGAGAGTTTCAATAAGTAAGCATGGTAATGTCATGTTCGTGATGATGATGAGAAGAAATAAATAAATGAACATGATTCCATGAGGACAATAGTCAAGAGATAAATTCGACAGATGAACGGTAAGATTTATCATTTAGTTCAATCTTTACATTAATGGCTTTAGTCTAGATGGCAATTCACACTCACGAGAACAAGAAGAGAAAAGAAGTGCACGCCCTTGATGTAAAGTGTGGAGTAATGTACGTGTGTCAATTCACAATCCGTCGGTCTCAAACTCTCGGAAAAACAATTAACGTGATGGCATGCAATGACACAATGCATTTAACTACATATGGTTTACAAGATTTTAAGATAAAATTTATCATTTAAGCAAACTAGAATGGTAACAAGAGTAAATCACAAGTTTCATGTATGATCATGTCATTAAGAAAAGCAATTAGAATAATATTCATGTAATTAAGGATTTTTCAATGGGTTAAACACTTTTAAGCCATTAACTAGACAATCTTGTAATGATTTGACCCAAGAATGCAATATTTTGCAAAAATAAAAACTGGTCAAGTAGTGTCGACACAGGATCAAGTAGTGTCGACGCTAGAGACAGCTTCCAGAAAACCCTCTGGTCAATGTGGGACAGTGTGTCGACACTAGCACAAGTGGTGTCGACACTGGATCAGCTTCCCAGAACTTTCTGGGTCAAACTGGGGGAGTGTGTCGCACACGAGATGGGACTGTGTCGACACTAGAGGGCTTCCCAGAACACATTCTGGGCTGTTTTGGGACAGCAGGTCGACCTGAGTTCAGGTCAGGTCGACACGGGCTCAGGTCAGGTCGACACATGTTCAGGTCAGGTTGACACAGTGGCCCTCCCAGACAAAAATACATGACTGCAGTGCAGCGATCCACTTCCACCTCTTATAACTCTCTAACGAATGACATTGGACAAAACGTTCAACATGAAAGATGAAGATAACAAGTAGTAGAAGAACTTTGATGTTGAGAGTTTGATCTAATTCGGTCTCGAATCCCAAGAAAACATACGAAGAACAAAAAGTCAAAAGTAGCCCGAAATCACAGTGTTATGCAGAGACTCTCTTATCATGCTCCTAACTCTCTAACGAAGGACTTTTGGACAAAACGTCCAACATAGAAGATGATCGTGACTTCAAGTAGAAAAACTTTTGTGAATAAAGTTTAGTCAAATTCGATCTCTAATCTATGCAAAATAAGACGAACGGGAAAAGCCCTAACTGTGCGAGACTTCGGGAAAATCACCAATACACAATGTATACTCCATGAAAACCAATCAAACCAATTGCAAATGAACCTAGACTCAAAGAACTACATGATGGTGTTGGTTTTCTTTAATCTTGGCCCGAGAACACCTACCTTTGCGAAGATCTAAGTCTAGTTGATATTCTGGACGTAGCAGAGGATGCAGGGGATGAAGATCCGGGTTCCCAGCCTTTCTCCTGCTCCTCAGAAGTTCTAGCCTGCCTCCAAACGACCTTAATTCGTTGTTAAACCTTCCCCAAGAGTTTGAGGACGAGTTCTTATAGATTTAGGTTGTAGTTAAGAGTCCTAATGATATTAGGAAAGGGCTGCGAATTCAGTTCCCTGTTTTCCAAAAATTTGGGACTCCTTCCTCCAAAAGAGGTAGTATTGGTTTAGGAAACCTTACACCATAGATAGGCACGAATTTGGGTTGCCAAGCATGTATGATTGCATCCCAATTCAACTCAAATTGCCCCTTTCTAATTTCAGCCTATTTAGAGTTACGAATTTCCCTGCATTTTCTAGCTTCCTTTGATTTATGGGTCATATGCTGTCCATTGGCCCAATTAAGATATCGGGTCATTAAAATATAATGTTGGAAGTCTTTCCAACACTTTTATTAAATTTTTGTTGCGTCGTATTTTCGTTTAACAATTTTTCGACTTGTTTCCTAATCTGGATAATTGGTCACCATGTTATGTTCACTTGGTTAATCGGATTTTCCGATGTGTTTTGACACATACGATATTGATACGTATGTTTTAAATTCTTTGATCTTATGGAAAATTATTATTTCCATTTATTCATTTTTTTTATATAGAATTTCCGGGGTGCTACACCCTCCCCCACTTAAGAGAATTTGGTCCCCAAATTCATGTATAGGAATTATTGTACAAGTGAGATGTACTTACTTGTGAATAGCTCCGGGAATCTTTTGCGCATTGCTTCTTCAGTCTCCCACGTGTCGTCTTCTTCTAGGCGTTGGTTCCATCTAACTCTTACCAGTGGGATGACCTTGTTCCTTAATTGGCGCAGTTCACGATCAACGATCTCAATTGGCATTTCCTTGTAAGTCCCGTCTTTATTAAACTCCAGGAGTTCATACTCTATGACATGGTAGGGATCACGTACGTACTTCTTCAGCATAGATACGTGAAATACATCGTGTACTCCCTCCAGCCGGGGTGGTAATGCCAGCCGGTACGCAACTTCGCCTACTCTCTCGAGGATCTCGAAAGCCCGACGAACCTTGGTGTTAGTTTGCCTTTAATTCCAAACCTTCTAATTCCACGGCCCGGAGATACTTTTAAAAATACATGATCTCCCACCTGAAACTCTAGGTCTCTCCTTCTCTTGTCCGCATATGACTTCTGCCTTTGTTGTGCTACTGCCATTCTTTCCCTGATAAGCTTCACCTTCTCTGTGGTTTCCCTTATCATCTCTGGTCCTAGTACTTGCCTTTCACCAACTTCATATCAGCATACTGGAGATCGGCAGCTCCTGCCGTAAAGTGCTTCAAATGGTTCCATTTGAATGCTAGCCTGATAGCTATTGTTGTAGGCAAACTCTACAAGAGATAAGTGTTCATGCCAGCTTCCTCCAAAATCTAGGACACAAGCTCTAAGCATATCCTCAATCACCTGGTGGTTCTTTCCGTCTGACCATCAGTCTGTGGATGGAAAGCCGTGCTGAAATTAAGTTTAGATCCCAAGAAAAATGTAGTCCTTTCCAAAAATGGGATGTGAACCGAGGGTCTCTATCCGACACGATAGACACCGGTACTCCGTGTAATCTGACTATTTCCTTCACATATAATGCAGCTAAGACATTAACTGACCACTTGTTCTTTACTGGTAAAAAGTGAGCAGACTTAGTTAGACGATCAACTATTACCCATATGCCATCGAATCCACCTCTAGATTTAGGTAGTCCAAAATTAAAGTCCATCCCTATTCCTTCCCATTTCCATGTCGGGATTTCTAAGGGTTTAAGTTTACCTGCAGGTCGCAAGTGTTCTGCCTTGATCTTTTGACAGGTTAGACATTTGGCGACATATTCTGCCACCTCCCCTTTCATATTTGGCCACCAAAAGCTTCTCTTCAGATCCTGATACATTTTGGTAGTTCCAGGATGAATGGTATACCTGGTCTTGTGAGCTTCATCCATAATCATTTTCCTTGTCTCTGCATGGTTGGGTATGCAGACTCGATCCCGGAACATTAATTTCCCATCTGCAGTTAATGAGAAATCCGGCCTTTGATCTAGATTAGCCTGATCTCCACAAGTACAGGGTCATCGTTTTGGAGTGCTATAATATCATCATGTAGATTAGGTTGTACTCTCACACTTGCAATCAGGCATCCCTTCTTCTTAGTGTTAGCATCAATATTTAACTTGGCAAAGTCTTCTAACAACCTCCATTCACCCACATGAGACTAGACAAGGTAACCATCGGCTTCCTGCTAAGAGCATCTGCCACACATTTGCTTTTCCTGGATGATATTGAATAGAGAAGTCGAAGTCCTTGAGATACTCCAACCACTTCCGCTGTCTCATGTTCAAATCCTGCTGAGAAAAACATACTTCAGGCTTTTGTGGTCAGAAAACACTATGAATTTCTCACCATAAAGATAATGATGCCATATCTTTAGAGCGAAGACCACCGCAGCTAGCTCCAGATCATGAACGGGATAATTGTCCTCGTGCTTCTTTAATTGTCTGGACGCGTAGCATATAACCTTCCCTTCTTGCATCAGCACACAGCCTAAGCCGATCCCGGATGCATCGGTGTACACTTCAAAACTACCCCCAACGATTGGTAGGGCGAGCACAGGTGCTGAGGTGAGGTGCTCTTTCAATGCCCGGAAACTCTCTTCACATTCCTCAGTCCATACAAATGGATTCTCCTTCCTGGTAAGCCTGGTCAGTGGTACAGCTACCTTCGAAAAATCTTTAATAAAGCGGCGATAGTATCCGGCTAAACCTAGGAAGCTTCTAATCTCCGACACAGTTGTCGGCCTTGCCCAGTTCTTTACTGCTTCCACCTTGGATGGATCTACAGCGATTCCCTCCTTGGATATGATGTGGCCATGGAAAGACACCTCTTCCATCGAATTCACACTTACTAATTTTGGCATAGAGTTGATTGTCTCTAAGCACTTGCAGAGCAATCCTCAAGTGATTTCGTGTTCTTCTTTGGACTTGGAGTAAATAAGAATGTCATCAATGAACACCACTACAAACTGGTCCAAGTACGGCTATAAATATTGTTCATAAGTTGCATGAAAGCCGCTGGAGCATTTGTTAAACCAAAGGCATGACCACGAACTCATAGTGACCATATCTACTCCGGAATGCAGACTTGTATATCTTCTCCCTTTATTCTCAGTTGATGGTAGCCCGACCTGAGATCTATCTTGGAGAAATATTGAGCGCCAGAGATCTGATCAAACAGTTCATCAATGCGGGGCAGTGGATACTTGTTCTTTATTGTCAGCTGGTTCAACTGACGGTAGTCAATGCAAAGCCTCATTGATCCGTCCTTCTTCCTGACGAATAATACAGGTGCTCCCCAGGGGGATGTGCTAGGCCTGATGAACCCTTGATCTAACAATTCCTGAATCTGCCTTTTAACTCCTGCAATTCAATGGGGGACATGCGGTATGGAGCTTTGGAGACAGGGGCTGCCCCAGGGAGTAGCTCGATGGTGAAGTTTACCTCCCGTTCAGGTGGTATTCCGGGTAATTCTTCTGGAAAGACATCCGGGTAGTCTCTAGCTATTGGGATGTCTTCTAGATTTGGTTTCTTCTTTTCAGTCACTAAGACCGAAACTAGGAAAGCATCACAACCCTGGTTGATTAGCTTAGAAGCTTTTAGGGAAGATATCATGATGGGGTGTTTATGATAGCGATTCCCAAGTAGGGAAAAGGTTGGAAGATTTGGACTTCTAAAAGTGACCAACCTATGACGACAATTTACATCAGCATCATATTCGATCAGCCAATCGACACCCAATATGGCATCATAGCCCTTCATGTCTAGACAGATAAGATCAGCAGGGAGATTGTGTCCTCCTACTATAGTTTCACATTTTGGAAAGTAGTGGGTAAGTTTAGATTCTGAGCCAAGTGGAGAGGCTACAGTGATCTTGGATTTCAAGGGTACAGGTTGGAAGGTAGAGTTGCAGCAAATGTGGTGGAAATAAATGAATATGCAGCTCCCGTATCAATAAGTACAAATGCAGGTTGAGAGTGTATGGAAATGGTACCTTCCACCATACCCCCTTCCTCGGGTAGATCAACTTCCATGACCGCATTAAGGCGTCCCTGACGCCGTGGTACATTCTGGGATTTTCCTGGCTGGTCCTTCATCATTGGGCAGTCAGGGATACGGTGGTCACGACCACCACATCTCAAGCATGCCCCGAGCTTCTTCCAACATTCTTCAGCTCGGTGTCCTGGTTTATCGCAGAATTTGCAGTTCTCAGTCAACTGCCTACCTTCTATTTTGATTTTTTTGTCTCCCGCAGCATCTCTTCCAGCATTTGGCCTCTTGTTGTTGCTGTTAAAGTTGTTACTGTTGCCACGAAACGTTGGAGCAGTATTAGGTGCTCCTTTTCTGACAAAGGCTGGCTTAGCGTTGTCCTTGCCCCTCATGCCATCTACTTTGGCCATGGTGTCTTCTACCAACTGGGCTCTTTGGACCAATTCAGTGTAAGTTTGAATGTTGTGTGGTCCGAGCCTTTCAATGAACATGGGCCTAAGTCCATCCATGAAACGGTTGGCCTTCAACCTATCTGTGCCCACAAGATGTGGGGCATACACTGCCAGGCGAGCAAACTGAGCTTCATACTCAGCCACAGACATGCTCTTTTGTTTTAGTGCAGCAAACTCTGCTGCCTTCTTCTCCTTCACTCTCTCAGAGAAATATTTTCCCCGGAATATCTCCAGGAATCCGGCCCACTCTAGTTCAGCTACGTTTGGCAGGTGGGCCGAGGTGGCCTTCCACCATGCTCGGGCATCCTTGGTAAATTGGAAAGTGGCCAGCACCACTTTCTCCCTGTTGTTGCATTGCATTACTTGGAAAATCCTTTCATTTCCTCTTGCCAATTTTCTGCTTCATCTGGGTCGGGGGATCCAGAGAAACGAGGAGGGTTTAAACTCCTAAAATTCCGGTGCAGATCACCGGCTCCATTTCTCGCTGCTCCCGCTTGATTTCCAGCCTGCACTACATTCTGCAGGGCCTGCGTAAGTCCAGCCACAGTGTCTTGCATAGCTTGCCACTGGTAGCGAGCCATTGCAGTTGTGTGAGAGTGTTATGAGGATTCCTGAGAAAAGGATGGAAACCAATTAATGTCTCTAGATACATTACAAGAGTTAATGGGTGGGAGTGTTTATTCTTTCTAACAAATTCCCAGTCTCTACCCATCCTCACCAGGTACCACATTTATTTCGTGACCTAGGTTTCATAGGTATCTCCTATTCCTGAGACATATCCTATTGATATTCCTAGGCTCTGATACCACTAAACTGTCACGTCCCGAGAATTACGCAGCGGATGTTTAATTCGAAGAATTCGAGTCGATATCACGAGACGTGGACAGTCGGCAAATAAGCCTCTAGCTAGCACGCACTAAATGTGTATCAACACAACATAATAATAGGGCCCAATGTTGAACTCAATAAAAACTGCATTTTTAACTTCAGCTCAACTTATAAAAATTAGAAACTAGTACAAGACTGAGACTCAAATAAAAAGGAAAGTACATTCACCCCTCACTTCCTACTACATGTTCTAACTCTCAAAATAAACTGCTATAACTTGACTTATAGTTGAATCGCTCATCACTCGGATGCATTCCCATCCTCGACTTGCTCTTCTTCTTGAACTTCATAGTCACCTAGATTGGGAAAAGGTAGGGGAATGAGCAAACTAGCCCAGTAGGATTTATATCTCAATGTGCGGGCAATGATATAAGTGATTAACATTTTAGAACTAGGAAAGTACGATGAATGATATGCAAGTACGAATAAAACTCATTAAAACATGATATATAAAACAAGCTGATAGAGTGATCTAGATAGTATAAGATTTTGAACAAGATGACAAGAAAGAACTAGCAATAGCTCACTTTGCACAAGCACGCAAGATTTCACTTGATGTCAATAGTTTTCAAGAAAAAGATATCATTAGTTGCAATAAATGCAGAATGGCCATATCACGCAAGCAAGCAAGCAAGATTTCACAAGCACGATCAAGTAACACTAATCAGGCACGTAGACACCAATGTACACCATGAAAAATCCATCAAGAATGTACACCAGGTCACGTGTATGTGGTTATGTATCTACATTCAACAAGCAAGAAAGTACTCCCAGCGCAGATGCAACGCCAGTAATCATTATACCCCATGGTTAACAGTATATTTATGACTCTCCGTCATTGGGGCTAGACTGGAGCCCTTGGACACACGCCGTGCCCTGTCAGCCATCTCATGTAAAATTTTAAATGTAGATACCCACAGTCATTAATAATGGCCAATGAGAGTTTCAATAAGTAAGCATGTGTAATGTCATGTTCGTGATGATGATGAGAGAAATAAATAAATTGAACATGATTCCATGAGGACAATAGTCAAGAGATAAATTCGACAGATGAACGGTAAGATTTATCATTTAGTTCAATCTTTACATTAATGGCTTTAGTCTAGATGGCAATTCACACTCACGAGAACAAGAAGAGAAAAGAAGTGCACGCCCTTGATGTAAAGTGTGGAGTAATGTACGTGTGTCAATTCACAATCCGTCGGTCTCAAACTCTCGGAAAACACAATTAACGTGATGGCATGCAATGAACAATGCATTTAACTACATATGGGTTTACAAGATTTTAAGATAAAATTTATCATTTAAGCAAACTAGAATGGTAACAAGAGTAAATCACAAGTTTCATGTATGATCATGTCATTAAGAAAAGCAATTAGAATAATATTCATGTAATTAGGATTTTTCAATGGGTTAAACACTTTTAAGCCATTAACTAGACAATCTTGTAATGATTTGACCCAAGACATGCAATATTTTGCAAAATAATAAAAAACTGGTCAAGTAGTGTCGACACAGGATCAAGTAGTGTCGACGCTAGAGACAGCTTCCAGAAAACCCTCTGGTCAATGTGGGACAGTGTGTCGACACTAGCACAAGTGGTGTCGACACTGGATCAGCTTCCCAGAACTTTCTGGGTCAAACTGGGGGAGTGTGTCGACACGAGATGGGACTGTGTCGACACTAGAGGGCTTCCCAGAACACATTCTGGGCTGTTTTGGGACAGCAGGTCGACCTGAGTTCAGGTCAGGTCGACACGGGCTCAGGTCAGGTCGACACATGTTCAGGTCAGGTCGACACAGTGGCCCTCCCAGACAAAAATACATGATGCAGTGCAGCGATCCACTTCCACCTCTTATAACTCTCTAACGAATGACATTTGGATAAAACGTTCAACATGAAAGATGAAGATAACATAGTAGAAGAACTTTGATGTTGAGAGTTTGATCTAATTCGGTCTCTAATCCCAAGAAAACATACGAAGAACAAAAAGTCAAAAGTAGCCCGAAATCACAGTGTTATGCAGAGACTCTCTTATCATGCTCCTAACTCTCTAACGAAGGACTTTTGGACAAAACGTCCAACATAGAAGATGATCGTGACTTCAAGTAGAAAAACTTTTGTGAATAAAGTTTAGTCAAATTCGATCTCTAATCATATGCAAAATAAGACGAACGGGAAAAGCCCTAACTGTGCGAGACTTCGGGAAAATCACCAATACACAATGTATACTCCATGAAAACCAATCAAACAATTGCAAATGAACCTAGACTCAAAGAACTACATGATGGTGTTGGTTTTCTTTAATCTTGCTCGAGAACACCTACCTTTGCGAAGATCTAAGTCTAGTTGATATTCTGGACGTAGCAGAGGATGCAGGGGATGAAGATCCGGGTTCCCAGCCTTTCTCCTGCTCCTCAGAAGTTCTAGCCTGCCTCCAAACGACCTTAATTCGTTGTTAAACCTTCCCCAAGAGTTTGAGGACGAGTTCTTATAGATTTAGGTTGTAGTTAAGAGTCCTAATGATATTAGGAAAGGGCTGCGAATTCAGTTCCCTGTTTTCCAAAAATTTGGGACTCCTTCCTCCAAAAGAGGTAGTATTGGTTTAGGAAACCTTCCACCATAGATATGCACGAATTTGGGTTGCCAAGCATGTATGATTGCATCCCAATTCAACTTAAATTGCCCCTTCTAATTTCAGCCTATTTAGAGTTACGAATTTCCCTGCATTTTCTAGCTTCCTTTGATTTTGGGTCATATGCTGTCCATTGGCCCAATTAAGATATCGGGTCATTAAAATATAATGTTGGAAGTCTTTCCAACACTTTTATTAAATTTTTGGTTGCGTCGTATTTTTGTTTAACAATTTTTCGACTTGTTTCCTAATCTGGATAATTGGTCACCATGTTATGTTCACTTGGTTAATCGATTTTCCGATGTGTTTTGACATACGATATTGATACGTATGTTTTAAATTCTTTGATTTTATGGAAAAATTATATTTTCCATTTATTCATTTTTTTTATATAGAATTTCCGGGGTGCTATATACAACTAATTATACACATGCATACATAAGTAAAATAGTTAATACATACGTAGATATGTAATATCTATGCATACACACATAAATTATTTTCACGAAATTAAAATAATGCAACAAAATTCGAGGGCCTTACAGATCTTTGTGGACTTGATCTAGCGTGTGTGTGTGTGATTGAGCCATCATGATCAGTGTGTTTATTGTACTCATCCTTGAGTAGTGTCTCCTCACTGTGTGAGGGGTGGATGTAGGAGTCACGTGGTTTGATTTCCACACCACCTAAAATCCCTTGTGCACTGTGGTTTGAATTGTGGTTTGTTCTTGCAATACATTAGATGCATGCATAGGGATTTTGTTTACACACTACTTGTTAATTTGTTCACACACATTAACAATATGTTTAGTGCTTAAACTATTTGATAGTAGATGTTTCTGTTCAACCCCCCCCCCCTTCTGGCTTTGCCATTTTGATTACACACATTGCATCAGATCAAGGGTTTTGATTGAGTAGATCTCTTAATCCGAAGTAATTTTTAAATTGCTTAAGTTTCCGCTACAAATCTATTCAACCCCCCCCCCCTTTTGGCTTTGCCATTATCGAATAACCGGTCCCAACACTCTGTTCAGTCAGCGTTGTTGCTCGAGCTAAGTAGATGTTCTGTGTGTCGTGTTGCATCGCTGGTTGAGCATTGCAACACTTGTCTATGGCTGTGGTCTTGTGAGCTCTGGTGAGGTGATCTCGGAGTCCTTCTCTATTGGTTCTGGTGGAAGTGAGGTTTCCCCAGAACTGTGTTGTGCTCATTTCTGGTTGCTGTTGCGTTGCCCTCTGGGTTGAGGTGCATCACTTGGTTGCCCTGTGTTCTGGTGAGGTTTCCCCAAACCGTTTGTTGTTGTCTTGGTGAGGGTTTCTCCCAAGACTGTTTCATGCTTGTTTCTGTTGTTGCTATGCTGCCTCAGGGTCTGAGGTATGCTGTTGTTTTGGCTAGTGCATTCTGGTGGGTTTTCCCAGAACTGTGTCTTGGTGGTTCTGGTGGAGGTTCTCCTAGGACCTCCTTGTGTTGCTTCTACAGTTCTGCTTGCTGCGGTGTTCTCTTTGAAGTTCTGTATCATTTGGTCGTTGGGTTGTGTGTTTTGGTGAAGGTCCTTCTAAGGATCGCCCTTTGTTGTTTCTGGCGGAGGTTCTTCCCAGGAGTGTTCTGTGTTCATTTCGGGCCATCGTTGTGTTGCCCATGTGGTTTGAAGTGTGTATTTTTGTTTGGTTGTCTATTCTAGTGAAGTTCTCCTAGGATGACCTTCTGTCTTTCCTAGTGAAGGTCCTTCCCAGGGCTGCTTCATGTTGTTTTGGTTGTTGTTTCTCTCTCTCTCTCTGTAGAGATAAGCTATCATTATTGCCAGTTGGACTGTCTGTGTTATAGTCTGCTTGGGCATTTCCCGTCAAGCTTTTGTGTGCTTGGCCGTGCGTCTAGCTACTGCGTTGGCCAGCTTGTCTCATTGTTCGTTTCCAAGTTCTCGATTGTGCTAGTGGGACTTTGTATGTCCCCATGGTGCAGGTGGTTTGCGTCGTTTCTCACTCCCAGTGTGCTCTTACAGATGGTGATCTGGTGAGTGTAGTCGGTGTCTGGCTGGTTGTGCTTTTTATGGAATTGTCAGTCTTGCGTTGTGGTTTTATCTCTCTCGTGTGTGGAAGAGACTCGTTGAGTGTCTCCTTCCTCTGCTTTTGGTGGGTTGCTCGGGGTGGCGATGATCCACTGTGGTGTTGTGTTGTCAGGGTGTGCATCGTTGCGACCTTCTGGTGGAGTCATCTTTCCTTGAGTTGTTTTTTGGTTGAGTTGGTTGCTCCCCTCGTGTTGTCATTTTCATGTGGCATCGTGGGTTGGTGGACCTATTTGTGTCGTTTGTCGTCATGATGGTTTCTTGCTACCTGCCTGGAAAATTTGGGGCATTGGGTCTCTGTTGGTTTAGTGTGAGGTAGTATTATTTTCTTGTTGGGTTGCTTGCATGAGCATTGTTCCGTTGTGCATTCATTTTTCTTGGTTGGCTTGCTCGTGCGAGCGTTATTTCAGTGTGTGCCTCGGCTTGTGCCTTAGAGGCTTTTCATATCATTCTTTTTGGTGTTTGGCCTCTCTATCAGTCGCAATGGAGGTGGTGCTTCTTGCTCTTGCGCGCCAGGGAGTTGCTGCGGTTTTCGCTCCCCATGCGGCAGAGTCGGTGCTCCGTGTTCTGTGTGTTTTTTGGAGCCGACGTGGTTGTTGTGCTCTTGATGTTGTCAGCTTTCCTTGTGTCTCTCTTGTGGGTCTCTGGTGGAGAGTCCCCTTCGGTGGGCCCTGTGTCGTCTCGGGCTGTTGGTGCGGTTGTGTGTACTGCACCTTGAGCGTTTTCTTTGATGCTTCGTGTTTTTATGCCTCAAGGCTGGGGCCGGTTTGTTCTGTTGTGCTCTTCCAGGCTTGCAATTCTTTGCATGTGGCTTTTGGCGGGTCTCTGGTGAAGAGTCTTTCCTGTTAGCCAGTGTTGTTTCGGCTGCTGGTGCACTTGTGTTTCACTTTGCTTAGTTTTGGGTGCTTATGGTTTGGAGCCTTGGTGCATTGTGTTGTAACTTAGGTGGCTCCTAGTGCTTGTGATAGCACCATGTGTTGTGTCGTGTGCCTTGATTGTGACCTTCCTGCGTCATTTCATGAGTTTGCTTAGTTTCAGAGGCATTGAAACGAACGTGAAGCCACCAAACTGGGAAACCGCATGCTCCACAGCGCAACACATCTCAACAGAAGCCCGGAAGATGTCTGAAGTCAAGCCAAAACTTGGCACCTCATAACGTCGACAAACCACGTGGTCGAGTACTAGCAAGCCAATAGGCCTCACTGTCACTAGACAAACCGGCAGGAGACTCCGCCATCGGCTTCCCGACTCACCAACACCACGCACAACATGAGAACCAATGAGAGTTGGCAGCACACCCACCACGTGCACACAGGGCTCAGTGCAGGTACCAAGATGCCAACCACTAGAAAAAAGCACAACCGCACAGGAATCGAAACAACTGTAGCCTCAGATGAACCCAGACCGAAGTAGGGTACCACAACCGAACACACTCACTCCGAAGGCGAGGGGGAAACCCAGACACAGGCCACGACCAAAGCCTAGCCTACCACCGATAAGGCTACCTAGGCAAAGCAAAGCAGCTACCCCACAGCGGTAATGGTACAACCACAAGGCATGGCCAGCACCAAGTGTCCCAGAGGCGGAAAACCTTGTCGGACCACGAGGAAGGTCTGGGTGAGACCTAGTGGTGATAGTGGATGTTGTTTTTGTGTGTTGAGGTTTCTCTGCGTGTGTTTGGTGTCCTTGTTGGACCACGAGGAAGGTCTGGGTGAGACCTAGTGGTGACAGTGGACGTCGTTCCATGTGTTAAGGATTCTCCGCGAGCGTAATGTTGCTCTGGTTCTCGTCACTCACGTGGCTTCTCGATTGGGCTGGTGACCGATGCTAGCTACTGCTAGAGCGTGAGGCTATTCCCCTGAGTGTTGTGCTTGACTCTCGGGTGTTTTTCCCAGTTATTGTCAGCAACTGTGTACTCTGTCGGGTTTTGCTGGCGACGGAGTGGGTTGTTGACCAGCGTTTCTCATGTTGTTGTCGGCAACTGCGTCCTCTGTCGGGTTTTGTTGGCGACAGAGTGGGTTGCTGGTTAGTTGGTCCTAACAGCGGGGTCCATTGGTGGCTACAGCCGTGCAGTTTTTGCTTGGAATTTTCTGCTATTCAGGTCGGTTTTGGTAGTAATCGGCACTTGTTGGGTTGTCGCTCCGTTCGGACACCTCACGTGTGGCTGGAGTAAGCCGTGGGGTTTTCGGTTGCATGCTCCCCTTATGTTTGGAGCTCATTGTGTACAGCCCACTTCCGCCTGGTACGGTTATACTAACCCACGTTGGACGAGAGCAAGTCACTATAGGGGAGAAAATCCCAACGATAGTCACATGGGCTGAGATATACACAAATAGAAAAGAATATTGCAGCGAAAAATAAATAACTCTTATTCCATCAACTTTATAATCTACATACTACTATCTATATAGTCCAAGCAAAAGAAATAACATAACATAAGATCCACTAACTATAGCCAGTTTCCAAGTATAATAAAGCAAAGTGCATATTACAATTACATACTAGGCAATAGAGTATAATCTTCAATCTACTCTTCACGCTCCACGTCGGATCTCGCTAACTCTTCGGCTTCTAAGTCTCCTGAAATGTTAGCAAGGGTGAGTCTACGCAATAGACTCAGCAAGAAACTTAAAATTTCAAACCACGCACTTACCACACATGCTTTCTAACAATGTAATACTTTGCTAACTATCACATTGTAACGACCCCGAGAACCCGACCCTCGGCCTAAGCAGAGGACCCAATTTTCGCGGTCGCCGCCCACAGATCTGGGGATCCGGAAGGGCTATAACACAAGTCTAACAGAATATGTAAGGGAAATAAATGTCAACTGCTAACTAGGAGCACACATGCAGAAGCAGAAAGAAGAGCGAGACAGTAGCGTATCGCTCTAGGTACAGTCCCAACACACACACAACTAGTACAAGTAAAAGGGGAAGAATAGAGCCCTTAGGGGCATACCTCGAGGGTGACGTACAACTGAAGGGGGAAACCACTGCTAGCTACGGGGACGATGACTACCGCCCCGCCTCCACCACCCGACGCGCGCCCTGCCGCTGCTGAGAAGTCTCACCTGGGAAAGGAAGGGATGAGCTTCACAACAGAAGCTTAGTAGAGACTAACAATCACTTATTGGCTCTAACAGGCAGAAGAATATATAAATAATTAAATAATAGCAGATATATCTTCTACTCTACAAGGGGAAGTGCGGAAGCAAAGCTACTAACTAGCAACAGTACGGAGGGACACCACGGTCGAAAAACTCCATAGAACTGCACATCGTGACCACCACACGGCTGGCAACACAGATAGAGCGAACCCTGCCTAGACAAGAGACACTAGCTACGGAAAATGCTACCACTAGTCAACTGGTCAGGTGCGTCCACTGACGTCTTATCCTTGACCCAGGTCCAAACCTTCACGTCTCTTCAGAGTGGGGTAGGAACATGAGTAACACAACAGTAACCGCCATAGTCTGGCAGGACTATTGTCCCACGACTGGCCACTCTAAATGGTTCTGGGGCCAAAAAGAGCGAGGCAGTGAGAAAAGGACTGACTGGCCTACGCTAGGAAGGACTCCAAATGACCTCGGCGTCCCAGACCAACCAAGAGAGCTCTACAAATGACTCAACGCCACTATCCTAACCACCGTTTTCCCCTCCACTCTAGAGTCCGAGACTCGAGCACGCCCGCCGCCCGGAGTACTCCTTCAATAGGCGCGCGGGGATGAGGGTCTCAGGTAACGGTAACAACCTCTCTCACGAGACAAGCCCTCAAGTGCCGAACACCGAGCGAATGACTAATGTAGGACCATACTAGGAACTAGCACTGGTGCCACGGGTACAGAAAAGGACCGAAAATGGCGAAGACTACACGAGAACTGGAACTTCGTAAGACTTACCTGTCTCTGCTGTTGTCATGACGCATCAGGCCGTCGCGACACTGTCGTGATACCTAAGCGGGCCGCGACCATGACGTAACGCCATCGGCCGTCGTGATGCCGTCGCGATGGCCATGCCTGCAACGACAGCCGAAGTTGTTGTGGTGGGCGCATGCGTCGCGACACCATCGTGACCCACAGGCCGATCGCGTTCTTAGCCGAGGGGCGTCCCGGTACAGTCCTCCTAAGGACCACCCCAAAACTTGATACAAACAAACCATAAGGGGGAGGGGAGCATGCTAAACATGTAGAAAAGCCTTTAAATCATACAAATTACCCTCAAACCCCATAAAACAAGGATTACAAGGAAATCTATGCTCGATGGAAACCTCACTCACCACGAGCATGATTCTCACATCCCACAACCCCAAACCACGAAGAAACAAAGGATCTCGAGGGAAAGGGGAACATGCCTAGAACAAGAGGAGAAGAGGGTCCCTACCTCCAAGAGTACAGCCAACCCAGTGGGGACTTTACATCGGAATGGCCACCTCCTCCTCGCTCCAAGCACCACGAGCACGTTGCCTACACCAAGGGGACGTCACCTCCCCGCCCAAACCTCCCAAAAACCGCCAGAGAACAAGTAGCTCGAAGAGGGAGAAGAAGGGAGAAGAAGAAGAAAGGAAAGGGGAGAAGGGAGAAAGGGGCGCCGGCCTCAGTTTTGAACCGATGGGCCCCATGACGTGACCGGTCGGGCCAGCGTGACATTGACCATGTCGCAACACTTGTCGCAACCGCCTCCCCCGGTGTGACACCAAAAGCGGTCAAACCTTGAAGACTGTGAAAAACCAGAACGCGACAGCCTGTCAGGTCACGTCAACATTGTACGCACCTAACACCCAACAAAGCCGTTTTGTCAGAAAGGACAGTGGTAAGATCGGTTAGAAAAGTAGTCGCGTCGCCTTCAGACACTGCGACAAGAACGCGACGCCCACCCCCATCGGAACGTGGTCGCGACGGCTAGGTGTGCCGCGACCAAAAGCCTAGCATGACCATGTCACGACCAGGGTGTTCGTCGTGACCTTGAGTACAGGGCCAAGGGCCCAAGAGGGCCGGGTCTTACATCCTACCCCCCTTAAAGAAATTTTGTTCTCGAAATTAAAGAGAAACTCAGTTTCAATAGGAAGCAACATAAAAGTGAAAACAACATACCGATCACTCAAATAAATAAATATGGGAACTACTCTCTCATCTCGTCCTCGCGCTCCCAAGTGACCTCCCCACCAATGCGGTTCTCCCAAACAACTCTGACTAGCGGAATGTGCTTCTTGCGCAACTGTTGCACTCTGCAGTCCAAAACTCTGACCGGATACTCTATCACTGACATGTCTGGTGCTACCTCAAGCTGCGAGTAGTCCAACACATGTGACGGATCTGTGACGTTTCTCCTGAGCTGCGAAACGTTTAAGACACTGTGCACTCCTGCCAACTCTACTGGAAGACTCAGCCTGTAAGCAACCTCGCCAATCCTCTATGTGATAGGGAAAGGTCCAGTATACCTCGGACTAAGCTTTCCCTTCCTGCCAAACCTTATGACGCCCTTGGTCGGTGAAACCCGTAAGAACACCAGGTCACCCACGCTGAACTGCAACGGCCTCCTGCGGACATCTACATAGCTCTTCTGCCTGCTATGTGCTGTCTGAAGCCTTTGCCTGACTAAACTGACTGTGTCTGCACACTGCTGCACCATCTCTGGTCCCAAAAGCTGCCTCTCACCCACTTTAAACCCTCAATCTATCATACCATGGTCTTGGAGCCTGTTTCAAACCATAGAGAGCTTTATGCAGTTTATAAACATGGTTAGGTTTATCATGATCTTCAAATCCAAGAGGTTGAACAACAAACACTTCCTCTTTAATGTAACCATTCAAAAAAGTAGTTTTCACATCCACTTGAAACAATTTGAAATTTTTGGAACACACATATGCCAATAAAATTCTCACTACTTCTAACCTAGATACTGATGCAAAGGACTCCTCAAAATCAACTCCAAATTCCTGATTATATCCTTTGGCAACCAATCTAGCTTTATTTCTAACAACTTTTTCTTCTTCATTCAATTTATTCCTAAAAACCCATCCATTTCCAATTATTGAGCTTTCAGAATTTCTGGTAACTAGACTCCAAACATTATTCCTTTTGAATTGATTCAATTCATCATGCATTGCTTCTACCCAAGAATTGTCTTTTAATGCTTCTTCAATGTTTTTGGGTTCCACTTGAGATATAAAAGCCATTTGATCTTGTTCAATGATATTTCTGAAATGAGATCTAGTATGGACCCTATCATTGACATTTCTTACAATATTCTCAAGTGGATGATCTTTTAAGTATTTGAAATTACCTATTGTAGTTGTACTTACCTGTTCTGGTGTCGACCTCATGTTAGGTGGTGTCGACACATCCTCATGTTCATCAAGTACTTCATTCTCGACTAGTTGATCCGATTCTTTTGCAAGAATTTTAGCATCTTCTTCTTGGTTCCTACAGAAATCATGGTCATTAGATTTTTCACAGTTTTCATCAAATATGACATGAGGAGTTTCCTCCATAATTTTTGATTCATTATTAAACATTGTATATGACCTTAAATTCTAAGAATATCCCAGAAAAATGCCTACATCACTTTTCTTTTCAAACTTATCTAGATCATGCTTATCATTATTGTGAATGAAGACTCTACTTCCAAAAACTCTAAAATATGCAATGTGAGGCTTCTTACCTTTCAAGTGTTCATAGGAAGTTTTCTTGAGGACAGGTCTTACCATTACCCTGTTGAGAACATAACATGAAGTGTTGACAGCTTCTGCCCAAAATTTTCTTGGAAGCTTACTTTCAATCAGCAAGGTTCTAGCCATCTCCACTAATGTCCTATTCTTTCTTTCAACAATTACATTTTGTTTAAGGGTTCTTGGTGAAGCAAATTTGTGATCAATTCCTTTATTCCTACAAAAATCAAAAAATAAGTTATTGTCAAATTCTCCTCCATGATCAGTAAGAATGGAATGGATTTTATTTGTTTTTGCATTTTTAATTTTATCAACAAATTCTTTGAAGCTTTCTAAAGTGTCATTCTTGTGAGACAGAAAATATACCCATCTGAATCTAGAGAAGTCATCCACAATCACAAATCCAAATCTATGTCCACTGAGACTGTATGTCCTAGTAGGACCAAATAAATCCATATGCAATAACTCAAAGGGTTTGGAAGTGATTAAGGGTGCAACATATTTGAATGATTTCCTGGTTTGTTTACCTTGGGCACATGCAGCACATACAATTACATTTTTCTTTTTCTTCATTTTTGGTAAACCAATCATAAGAGTATGTCTTAACAACTTATTCAGAACATTTTCACTAGCATGACCTAACCTTCTATGCCACAATTGAAATAAATCATGCTGGCTAGCAACTTGACAAAGATTTTCATGTTGATGATCATTTAGGTCAACTAGATAAACATTGCTGATTCTTTGACCAAGAAATTTTATTTTTCCAGAATCCTTTTCAACAATTTTACATGATTCAAAATTAAAAATTATCTTAAGGCCTTTGTCACAAAGTTGACTGATGCTTAGAAGATTATGATCAAGGCCTTCTACAAGCAAAACATTCTCAATAGAGCTTGAAGGATTCTTACCAATTCTTCCCATTCCAATGATTTGACCTTTGTTCCTACCTCCAAAAATCACTTGTCCACCATCTTTTTCAGTCAGTATGGAGAATGTTTCCTTATCTCCAGTCATATGTCTTCAACAGCCACTATCAAGGTACCATTTGTCTTTCTTCTGGGCAGTAAGACACTCCTGCAAAGAGATTTAGAAAGAGAATTTTGGTACCTAAATTGCTTTGGGTCCCATCAGTTGTCTCAACTCAAGAACAAGTTGTTTTGGAAACCAGATTTGTTTCATTTTCCTTGAATTTATTCCTTATCTGCATTTTTCATCAGTATGACCAGATTTTTTTACAGATTGTGCACATCATGATTCTTTTTGGTGTGAAATCATTATTCTTTTTGATGTAAGAGTTAGATCTAACTGAGAAATTTTTGTTGTTCTTTGGACATGAATTTGGTCTAACACTAGATTTTAAATTTTGTTGATTTTTGCCTTGAACTCTTTCATGTCTCACTTGAGTTTTGGAATTATTGAATTGATTTTTGTTTTTGGGTTTTGAGTTTGTTTTTGGTTTTTCTTTGATGCTCTCTTCAGACTTGCTATAAGAAGTACTACCTTGAACAAATGAAGTTATCAAGGTTTGCCCATTTTTCTTTTTGCTTTGAGATTGAAAACCTAAACCATATTTGGTAGTGTTCATTCGAACTCCTAAGATAGCATATAGGTTTTATTTACCTTTGACAAATTTTGACAATGTTTCTTTCTTGTCATTCAGTTCTTTTTCGGCAATTTTCAGTTCCTCTTGTATTACTTCTTTTTCATTTCTATGTTTTTCATTTTCATCTATCAAGATTTGTTTTTCTTTTTCAGTGGACTGACATCAAGTTGTTCATTCAAACATTCTTATTCCTTTTTCATGTTAGTGATTACATCATTCAACAATTTTATTTGCTCAGATTCTTGTGGGCCTTGCACTATGCTATTAATTTTCCTTTTCAATATTTTATTTTTAGATTTTAGTTCACACAATTTTTCAAATAAAACAACATATGCTTCCTCCCAATCATCAGTTGTAAAGTCTTCAAAGGAAGGACTTACCTCAGTGCTTTCTTCATGTCTAGCCATGAGACATGTTACTTCTTCCTCATCCGATTCACTTTCTTCTTGCTCTTCGTCATCCTCATCACTCCATGTAGCCAGCCTTGCCCTTGTCTTCTTGAACATTTGATTCTTCAGTTTTTTCTTTAAATCAGGACACTCCCCTCTCATGTGTCCTGGTTTCCTGCACTCATAGCAAATAATATCAGTCTTTTTATTGATTTCCAATTTTTTATTAAAATCATTTTTCTTTGAAACATTCTTTTTGATGAAGGGTTTGAACTTACCTTTCCCTTTCTTTCTCAAGAACTTTTTGAATTGCCTTGTTAATAAGGCCAATTCTTCATCATCCTCTTCATCAGAAGAATCATCATTTTCATCAGATTGGTCAGCAACAATTTTTTTGCTAGATGAAGCTTTTAAAGCAATAGGTTTCTTAGATGTAATCACAGATGCATTTCTTTTCAGATTGATTTCATATGTCACAAGTGAACCTATTAACTCATCAAGTTGCATGGTTGTCAAATTCTTTGAATCCTCAATTACTGTGGCCTTTGTGTGCCAAGCTGATGGAAGTGATCTAAGAACTTTCCTAACAAGATCACTATTAGAATAATCCTTTCCTGGACCTCTAAGACCATTCACCAAAGCATGAATCTAGCAAACATCTCAGAAATAGTCTCATCACTCTTCATTCTGAACATTTCATATTCTGAGACTAAGATACTTGCCTTGGTTTCTCTTACCTTAGAGGTTCCCTCATAGATGAGCTAGAGCTTGTCCCACATCTCCTTAGAAGATTTGCATGAAGATACTCTTGAGTACTCCTTGGGATGGATGACACACTGCATCATGTTCATGGCACTCCAGCTGAGTGTGGACTTCATGATCTGATCCTTGGTCCATAGACTTTCATCTTCAGAAGTTCATCAGGTCCCTTGTCGACAATCTTTCAGAGCTCATAGTCCTGAGCTCTCAAGAACACTTGCATCATGTTTTTCCAATAGGCATAATTAGATTCATCGAAAAAAGGAGGCCTAGTAACTGAATGACCCTCTGAAATAAACCCCTTGGTGTTTTTCATAGCAATAGACTCTTGATCGTTAGATCAAACACTTAAAGTGCAATGAGAACCTGCTCTGATACCAAATGAAATGTTGCGGAAAAAACTGCTATGAAGAAATCTAGAAGGGGGGGGGGGTTGAATAGATTTCACTGAATTTTAAAAATCACTTTGATTAGGATCTTAAAGAGATTGAATTAAGAGTAAAATCTAAAGTTCAATGACAATTCTGAACAACTTAGACAAGTTAGATGGTGAAATACTAACGAGCCTATCAAGCATCTAACGCAGGACACAATCAAACCACAAAGACAAAGAGATTTAGGGTGGTTTGGATTACACAATAGTGTATCCTACATCCACCATCCACACACACACACAATTGTGGCTTATCTTGCCAGTTCAGAAAAGTCACAAATCACCACACACTCTGAGATGCAGAAATCTCAGATCCAACCACACACACACGAAATTGGGCACAAGGATTTCACCAATTTCACAAAACACACACTATAGAATGAGTTTCAGATGAGGAACCAGACAAAACAGTTGAAACCCAGGTTGGAGATGTCTGATTCGAAGTTCCCTGTTTCTGCTTCAAGAAGGGAGACCAGCTCTTCTGCTTTAGCTCCAGGAAGAAGACTCTGAGGACTTGAATTCCTTCTTCAGAAGGATCATTCAAGATGCTTGAGGCTTCAGTTCCTTCAGATCGGGAAGCAATTCACCAGGATGAAGCCTTCTTCTGAAATCGCCTAGAAAACTCTGGAGAATGGAAGAGCAGATGTGTGTTGCGCCAAACCAAGTGGATAAGGGGCATTTATAGTCCCATAGGTTCACAAAATATCTTGGGATTTGGGGGCACAAAAATTCCCACTCAAAAGGCCCCCACCAAAAACATCCACGTGTCTTGGCATCTTAGATCTGGAAAATTATCCGAACTGTGTCGACACTACACAACTATGTGTCGACACACCATCTACTGACTTAGAAATGGACTTCTGGGACAGTCAGCTAGTGTTGACACATAGGTGCACTGTGTCGACACCAATGGACATGTCTTTACCAACAAGCTACTGGAACAGTGTGCTAGTGTCGACACATAGGTGCACTGTGTCGACACCACTGGGCATTGTTTGATCTTTTAATTGAGCTACACATGGAAAAACAATGTGAGATATAAGTGAAATATGATAATCATGATTTCCACATATTTCTGAATCATACTTAAGCATCATCAAAATCAGAGATCCAACAACCTCCCCCTTTTTGATGATGGCAACTATGATTCAATAAAGAGACTTGATTCTCTCACACATGTGACTGTAAGACATTCATTCACATAAGAAGGATTACAATGATATTCAAATTTTCATCATCTCAACAACAACTATGTCATTCTATTTTCTCTTTCAAAATAAGATCAAATAAGATCAACCATACAAGCATTTAACAAAAAAAAAAAAATGTATTGGCATCCAGACATCCAAATAACCAGAATGTATGAAGTAGCATCCAATTAGCATTAAAAAAAAAACAAACAGCCAAAATAGAGTCCTTCTCCCCCTTTGACATCATCAAAAGAGAATAACCATCAGGAAGATGGAGGAGGAGGAGGAGGAAGAGGGAGTAAAATGCTCTCAAATGTCTTCATCCTGGCTTCCAAAGAACCCATATTTGACCTCAGCTGAGCTTGCAAGGTAGATAGTCTGGTGTGCAAAAGGTCTTCCATCCTCTGATGATTTTCATACATATTTTCCTGGAAGACACCAAAACTATGAGCTGTGTGTTGAGAAAGACAAAGAGGTAGGGTCGACCTAGGGATTGAAGCTTTTATGGAGGGATTCGACACATAGAGAAGGGGGATAAGATGAACCCCCAGTTTGTTTAACCCTAACAAGGGCCAGCGATTGAACACAGTGGTGTCGACACCACAGTGAGAGGGTGTCGACCTGACAGACTCTGGTGTCGACACATAGGAAGAGTGTGTCGACCTGCTTTGATAAGAATTGCTGAATTTCTGAGAAAAATGTGAAGGAAAGTCTTTGTTATGATGAAAAATAGCTAAAATCAATTATTCAAGGATTTTTAATATGTTAAAGAATTCATTTCCAATTTCTCATCATAATTCCATTATAAATTCACTGGGTTGAAAGATATCTGACAAAATTTGATCATTAAAAGTTCTGAAGCACTGGGATGACAAATTGATTGACATAAAATATTCTATGCAGTCAATTGCAATCTTTTATACTTTACTAAACCAAAGTAATGTGATTTCTTCAGGATTAAGACAATTTGCATTGAAATTAAACACTCTTAAAAGATTTGATTTAGGTTCAAGTTGTTCATTTTGTTTGATTGAATTTTCCTTAACATTAAAGCAATGAGCATTCAAATGTAGTAAATCTTTTTCACTCAAGTACACATGCTTTTTACACACCAGAGTCCCTGGTTACTAAAGATTTACTAATTATCCTGCTTCAGGGAGTGAATGAAAACATTTTTACATGGAAATATACGTTTATTAGACGCCAATATTTCCAGTTACTCAGTTGACATTGGTTCTTATCATTTTGATTTAACCCCTTAGAACAGAGATAACAAAACACCTCATGACATATATGGCTCTTCACTTTTTGTGAAGGTGTGCAGTTTCTCAGTGTATATGCCATTGCTCTGTCAGAAGAACACTTTGTAAATGAACATTGAGACATTTGACACAACTTTACCCTTCATCAGTCTTAAAAGAAATGTGTAAAGTCAATACACAATTGAACATAATTCCATTAAAGAAATCAAGTTACTTTAGAATTTCAGAATATAAAAGAATGTTGACTGAAAGGATATCTTATAATAATTAAGAAGTCAATCCTTGTTTTCTTCAGAAGAGCTAATGAACATTTTATGTATAAGATATTTATCAACACACTGAATCAATTTTGATTTAATGAGAGAAAATAGCAATGAAGTCTTTAGCTCCCCCTGAGTTATTCTCATTTATTTTCATCAAAAGTGAAGAAAATCCTTCTTCAATGAAAGAATGGTTAAGATGATCAAATGAATTGGATGAAATTTAGATTGAAGAATTGAGAAACAACATTCAAGAGATGTGTTGGTACAAGAATGAACATGTGTTGACAAGATTCAATGAGAGATTTACTCACAACTCAGAAGTTTCACAGAAGCTCACATATCCTCATCATTTTCTGACCAATCACAGCAGCATCATGTACGAATCTGATTCCCTCGAAATCAATTCTTAGCACTTACCTTTACTTCACAAGCAATAATGCTCCCCCTCAATATGTGCATCAATGAAGCATTCAAAATTCAAACCATGCATACTGAATCTCAACAGTGAATTTCAGAAAACAATCATTCAAGAACAAGCATGTTTCAAGAGAAAACATCCACAACACATAAGAATTTTTTTTTTAATTTCAAGAATCAATGATTCTTATACATGATAGATCATGGGTACTTGGCGGAGGATTTCCCTCAACACATAATGACAGTTTTCAAACAAGCATAACTTGTTCTTCCACTAATCACTATTTGATATACCTCATAATCTTTGCATAAGAAATCAATTTGTTTTTCAGTTTTTATTCCATGTTGCATATTCCAAGTTCTCTTCTTAAAGATGTGAACCTATCCTCAGCCAAAGTTTTGTGAAGATATCTCCAATTTGTTGTTCAGTAGGGATGAATTCTAATTCAATGTTCTTATTTGCAACTTCATCCCTAAGAAAGTGATGTCTAATCTCAATGTGTTTTGTTCTAGAGTGTTGAATTGGGTTTTTGGAAAGATTAATTGCACTAGTATTGTCACACATAATAGATGAACATCCAATATCAATATGGTAGTCAAGTAATTGACTTTTAATCCACAACACTTGAGCTGCACAACCCCCTGCAGCAACATATTCTGCTTCTGCAGTAGAGAGTGCAACTGAGTGTTGCTTTTTGGATGCCTATGTTATCATGTAATTTCCTAAGAATTGACAGTATCCACTAGTGCTTTTTCTATCAAGCTTACATCCAGCATAATCAACATCAGAATATGAAATCAAATTAGCATGACATCTAGTTGGATACCATAAACCCAAATCACAAGTGCCACAAAGATATCTAAAAATTCTCTTAACTGCAATCAAGTGACTTTCCTTTGGACTAGACTGAAATCTAGCACAAAGACATACACTAAATTGAATATCTGGCCTACTTGCAGTAAGATACAAGAGGGATCCAATCATACCTCTGTATTACTTTGCATCAACCAATTTACCTTTTTCATCATGGTCCAACTTAATGCTTGTGCTCATGGAAGTAGATGTTAGTTTGGCTTGTTCAAAATGGAATCTTTTGAGCGACTCTTTGATATATTTGGCTTGATTGATAAAGAATCCATCTTCAAGTTGTTTAACCTGCAAACCAAGAAAAAATTGTAATTCTCCCATCAAACTCATTTCAAATTCACTGTGCATGTGTTTAGAAAATTCTTCACATAGTGATGGATTGGTGGAACCAAAAATGATATCATCCACATATACCTGAACTACAATGATATGATTGTGGACTGGTTTTGTGAAAAGAGTTTGATCCACCTTACCTCTGGAGTAATTCTTACTAACCAGAAAACTGCATAATCTTGGAGCCTGTTTCAAACCATAGAGAGCTTTATGCAGTTTATAAACATGGTTAGGATTATCATGATCTTCAAATCCAGGAGGTTGAGCAACAAACACTTCATCTTTAATGTTACCATTCAAAAAAGCGATTTTCACATCCATTTGAAACAATTTGAAATTTTTGGAACATGCATATGCCAATAAAATTCTCACTACTTCTAACCTAGCTACTGATGCAAAGGACTCCTCAAAATTAACTCCAAATTCCTGATTATATCTTTTGGCAACCAATCTAGCTTTATTTCTAACAACTTTTCCTTCTTCATTCAATTTATTCCTAAAAACCCATCTAGTTCCAATTATTGAGCTTTTAGAATTTCTGGGAACTAGACTCCAAACATTATTCCTTTTGAATTGATTCAATTCATCATGCATTGCTTCTACCCAAGAATTGTGTCACGCCCTGCCAATTTAGCAGCGGAATAAATCGGGGAGACGTGAGCAAAGTACATAGTAGAGAAAAATATACAACAGTTGAATGAATCAGAGCATCTAATGAACAATAATTAGAATAAACTCTTCATTTCATTATAAAATCACCAAGACTATTACAACCACTAATTTGGAGCCACTACACTAAGCTCATTGACATCATTACATTGGAAAAGAAATCTAAAGTAATAACTACTAGACTTTAATTGTGCTATGGTAACTTCGTCATTTGACTCTGGGTTACTCATCACTCGGGTCCTGTCCTATTGGTGTGTACAACGTCATCGTCTATCTTACCTGAGACACAATAACAAATAACGAAGGGTGAGCGATAACGGCCAGTAGGACTTAAATCTCAGGATCAAGCAGGCTTTAAATAATTAGTGCTTTAAAAGACGGAGTAACTAATGATAAAGCAAGTCATGTAAAATCGAGAAAGTAATAGCACAAGTGGCATGGTTCAGATAGCAGATGAATCAAGTATAGCACGATGATTAAAGTCAAGTCATGATAGAAATGATAACCACACGATAGCAAATAACGTCAACGTCAAACAACAGCAAGCAACATGTATAGCAAGGAGAAAGAAAGTAGTTGGCCATATAGAGACTAATTGCACTTTGATTGATTTTCTTATCAATCGAAATAGTATAGCACTTTTGATTAACTTTCATCAATCGAAATAGTAATGGCACTTTGGTTATCTGTAGAAAGCCGAGAGAGAATATAACACTTTTGTCGTCAATAGACAACGAGAGAATATAGCACTTTGTGTTGATTGTCTTAGATTAATCTTGATAGTATGGTACTTGGATGTAATATTGACATCCTGATCATTTAACTCCCGCGGGCAAATGGCACTTTCGGGCGCTCTCCCGAGGACCAAATCGGGCCCTATTGCGCTGGCATTGATTATGTTGTTTATCTTTAGACAATCAATTAATGGCCAATAGAGAGTACCAAGAAATAGATAAGAGCACTAGATGAATAGATGAGATAGTAGAGTGGATGTGAATAGATGAGCGAGTAGAGTATAAATGAGAGCTAGTGGACAGTGTACGTAATAAATCGAGTAAACATGCGATAGTAACAGTTGCACAACATGCCCACATGGTGTTGGCAGTCAGGTGGAACTCACGACCCTGCCACTGGCCATGTTAAGCACAGGTCTAAAGGTCCAGCATGATTCAAGAAAAGAGCGAACTTCTAATAGTCGTTCGGATCTTGTTGATCCCTAAAGGGTATTATAGGTGTTAGGGTACAACCGGCTCGTCGACCATATGGGAATCTATGGACAGAGGAGACTTACGGAGGCCTTGAACATAGACTCACTAGTCCGGCAGAAGGAGTATCCGACGGAGAGTTTGTCCAAGTCAAGAGAGTGTGTATATATAAACAAGTGCTCGACGTTCTAGAGGAGTTCTAGAATAGTGGAGCGTCGGTATCGGTGTTCCAAACCATCGCAAGAAACGTACACAAGTATAATTAAAAATGAGGCAATTTAATGACATAAATTACCAGATAAATTATGTAACATGTTCATGCCAATTAAGCCATATTTGGATTGTTCAAAGTGTGTGTGCATGTGAATAAGAAAATTATGGACAAGATAGATCATGTGATTGACTTAATTTAATTAAAATATATTCCATATTTACAACATCGTTTTTCAGTGTTTAACACATTTAACAAGATATGGGAATAGCTAGAGAACAACAAGACTTGCAAAAAGATGGTTTTTCTACAAAAAGTCAGATCGCGACGCACCCTAATGACGGTCGCGACAGGGTCAACTGAGATCGCCACAGAGTCTTGTACAGGTCGCGACGGGCTTGTCGGTTCGGGCAGGCCGGTCACGATGGGGTCATGTGAGGGTCGTGACGAGTTCAACAGACCGAGCAGCCGGATCGCGACGACCGGCCCTATCGCGATCAGATCGCAATGGAACGCTCTGTTGCGACTCCCCTGTGAACGCGACCTATCGGGCCATCGCGTTCACAGGGTCTGAGCCCCGAGTCTGACAGAGAAAGACCAGTTCATTGGGTTGCGGGCCAGACTTACCCTATTTGACACAGGGTGATTTAGAAAATCACAACTAATTACACAAACGATGAAAAATCATGAAACTAGTTGCGAATTGTTCTAGACGTGCATGGGTACTTACAGTAAATAGGAATTTGAAAACAAACAGGGTTTCGACCTGCTTTGGTCGTGGTAATCCTGAAGAACTTAGAACAGTGCACAGATGAGATCAACGAATTAATTCGCATGATAGGATGGATAGAAATTAGGGCTCTCAAGGGCAAAAGAAGCCTAACAACCATCAGAATCTTCAATAAAAATTTCATGGCATGAGATCAAGTGTACAAGTAGAACAAGATTTAACAAGGGGGTTCGGGGTCAGGATGAGTGCAGAACTTCGAAAAGTAAGAAGTAATTATTGACTTGATGATAAATCAAGGAACTAGAGGGTATTGTTCCTGGTACATGGAGCGATCTACAGTCAAAATCTCATTAGTTTTGCTCGTGAGAATGCCTACCTTTAATGGTTTTTCTCTTCTAGGGTTTGAACTTCAAGAACTCAGGGAAGAACTTGAGGGATCCTTCTTCTCCACGAATTCTACTTCCCTTTGGCTCCTTCCCACGTCCAGCAAACCCTTGGCACAAGCTAGGGCCGGCCATGAGGGTTTTAGAGGTGTATTTAAGCATCTCCTCATTCTATTTCCTATTATGACTCGAATTCATATTTATTCCGAATTTCCTATTTCCCTCTCCCCTTTTTAGGCATGAGATCTCCTAATTGGGTTAGGATGGGAGCTAATTTTATGGGCAACCTATTTGGGTAGGTTTAGGAATCCAAATCTAACTCAAATTGCTAATTTATTGCATTAAATACCCCTTTTCTATTAAAGTAATATTTTAGTTACGAATTTAAGGTATTTTTCTATTATTCCTCTTTTAAAAATCTCTATTTGGCCCACAAATTTCTAATAGGTACATTTAACAAATCCCATTACTTATTTTTATTTAATGTGGTTTAACTTATAAAATTTCCCTTTTAAATTAGGGAATATTAGAGTTTCGGATTTTATTCATAGGCTATGGGAGGTCCATTGTTCTAATTTCTCATGATGTATTATCATTACATATTGTTTGGAGTCTACCCATCATTTTATTTTTAATTATTAATCCACTTGGCTCATATGATAATGGGTTTTCTGAATTATTCCTTAATTACAATAATAAGTCACCTCAATTTCTAAAACTTGGTCCGAATATTTTTTCTAAGCCCAATTTTCTTAATGAGTCATCATTACATGACGTTGTAAGTCTGTTCGACAGGTTCGTTTAATTTATGGACGCATTATCTTTCCGTGTTAACAGTTTTTTGACTTAGTTTCCTAATTTGGATAATTAGTCACGTTGTGACGTACGCTTGGCCAATCGGATTTTTCATTGCACGAATTTCTTCGTGGAACACTTAGGGATAGTATTGGGGGTTGATTTATAATTTTTACGAAATTTTTAGATGTGTTCTTGCTCATACGATAACGGTATGTATGTTTCTATTATTTTGATTGAAATAAATTTTTATTTCAAAATTTTAGGTATTTAATTTTTTTCCAGGGTGCTACATCCTCCCCCACTTAAAAATAATTTGTTCCACCAAATTCCATGACTCCTTCACTTACATGTGAATCATTTATTGAAAAAGGCATTAATCATCGTGAGTTCAGAGGTACCTTCCACGGTTCCCCCTTCTCGATTTGGAGAGAGTTGCACTAAGGCTTCAAGTGTACCTTGTTGGTTTAATTCCTCATGATGTTGATTCTCAAATTGTGGGCAGTCTCTCATCTTATGGTTGGAGCTACCACATCGCAAACATTTTCCTTGTTTCCACCAGCAATCCCCCGCCGTGTGACCTCTCCTATTGCAGCGCTTGCATCGCCCCTTGCGAATAACGGCTAATTGTATGTCGTTCTTCTTATTCTTCTTTATTTTCCTCTTATCACCATTTGTCTGGTTCCCTTTCATCATAGAATTGAGTTCTTCTGTGTTAGTGGTTGGTTCTTTTAGAAGAGGGCAGTCTCGTAGCTGGTGTCTCGAGTCACCACAACGTAAGCATGCACCAATTCTTCTCCAACACTCCTTGGCCACATGACCTGGCTTGTGACAATGATGGCAAGTGATCTCATCATTCTGATTCACTTGCTGGTTGGCCTTCTTTCCATGGTTATATCTTCTCTTCCCATTCTGATTGGTCTCCTTTTTAATCTCCTTAGTCGCTTCCAGAGCTCTTTCTAGCAGTTGAGCGGCTTGTTGACATGCCAGAACTAGCCTCTGGGTCGATCTCATGTCGGCGTCCATTAAGAGTCCCTTCAAGAATAAGGTTGGCATTAGGATGCTAAAGTAATATTAAGTTCATACATTTGTATAGATAAATGTATTCAAATCTTAACCATGGTCCTACCCAATCCTCACATATGTATGGTGGTTGACTTAGACACGTGTCATGGCAGTTCGTCCTGGAACACCATATACCTAAGAGATCCCATAAGGACATCCTAGAACATCATAAACCTAAGATATCCAATTAAGACATCCTAGGCTCTTATACCAACTGTCATGCCCCGCCAATTTAGCAGCGGAATAAATCGGGGAGACGTGAGCAAAGTACATAGTGGAGAAAAATGTACAACAGTTGAATGAATCAGAGCATCTAATGAACAATAATTGGAATAAACTCTTCATTTTATTATAAAATCACCAATACTATTACAACCACTAATTTGGAGCCAATACACTAAGCTCATTGACATCATTAAATTGGAAAAGAAATCTAAAGTAATAACTACTAGACTTCAATTGTGCTAGGGTAACTTCGTCATTTGTCTCCGAGTCACTCATCACTCGGGTCCTGTCCCATTGGTGTGTACAACGTCATCGTCTATCTTACCTGAGACACAATAACAAATAACAAAGGGTGAGCAATAACGCCCAGTAGGACTTAAATCTCAGGATCAAGCAGGCTTTAAATAATTAGTACTTTAAAAGACGGAGTAACTAATGATAGAGCAAGTCATGTAAAGTCGAGAAAGTAATAGCACAAGTGACATGGTTCAGATAGCAGATGAATCAAGTATAGCACGATGATTAAAGTTAAGTCACGATAGAAATGATAACCACACGATAGCAAATAACGTCAACGTCAAACAACAGCAAGCAACATGTATAGCAAGGAGAAAGAAACTAGTTGGCCATATAGAGAGAATTGCACTTAGATTGATTTTCTTATCAATCGAAATAGTATAGCACTTTTGATTAACTTTCGTCAATCGAAATAGTAATGGCACTTTGGTTATCCGTAGATAGCCGAGAGAGAATATAGCACTTTTGTCGTCAATAGACAACGAGAGAATATAGCACTTTGTGTTGATTGTCTTAGATTAATCTTGATAGTATGGCACTTGGATGTAATGTCGACATCCTGATCATTTAACTCCCGCGTGCAAATGGCACTTTCGAGCGCTCTCCCAGGACCAGATCGGGCCCTATTGCGCTGGCATTGGTTATGTTGTTTATCTTTAGACAATGAATTAATGGCCAATAGAGAGTACCAAGAAATAGATAAGAGCACTAGATGAATAGACGAGATAGTAGAGTGGATGTGAATAAATGAGCGAGTTGAGTATAAACGAGAGCTAGTGGACAGTGCACGTAATACGTCGAGTAAACATGCGATAGTAACAGTTGCACAACACGCGCACATGGTGTTGGCAGTCAAGTGGAACTCACGACCCTACCACTGGCCATGTTGAGCACAGGTCCAGAGGTCCGGTGTGATTCAAGAAAAGAGCGAACTTCTAATAGCCGTTCGGATCATGTTGATCCCTAAAGGGTATTATAGGTGTTAGGGTACAACCGGCTCGTCAACCATGTGAGAATCCATGGACAGAGGAGACTTACGGAGGCCTTGAACATAGACTCACTAGTCTGGCAGAAGGAGTATCCGACGGAGAGTTTGTCCAAGTCAAGAGAGTGTGTATATATAAACAAGTGTTCGACGTTCTAGAGGAGTTCTAGAACAGTGGAGTGTCGGTATCAGTGTTCCAAACCATCGCGAGAAACGTACACAAGTATAATTAAAAATGAGGTAATTTAATGACATAAATTACCAGATAAATTATGTAACATGTTCATGCCAATTAAGACATATTTGGATGGTTCAAAGTGTGTGTGCATGTGAATAAAAAAATCATGGACAAGATAGATCATGTGATTGACTTAATTTAATTAAAATATATTCCATATTTACAACTTTGTTTTCTAGTGTTTAACATAGTTAACAAGATATGGGAATAGCTGGAGAACAACAAGACTTGTAAAAAGATGGTTTTTCTGTAAAAAGTCAGATCACGACGCACCCTAATGAGGGTCGCGATAGGGCCAACTGATATCACGACGGGGTCTTGTACAGGTCGTGACGGGCTTGTCGGTTCGGGCGGGCCGGTCGCGACGGGGTCATGTGAGGGTCGCGACGCTGCCGGATCGTGATGACTGGCCCTGTCACGATCAGATCACAACGGAATGCTCTGTCGCGATGCCCCTGTGAACGCGACCTATCAGGCCGTCGCGTTCACAGGGTCTGAGCCCGAGTCTGATAGGGAAAGACCAATTCATTGGGTTGCAGGCCAGACTTACCCTATTTGACACAGGGTGATTTATAAAATCACAACTAATTGTACAAATTATGTAAAATCATGAAACTAGTTGCGAATTGTTCTAGACATGCATGGGTACTTACAGTAAATTGGAATTAGAAAACAAACAGGGTTTCGACCTGCTTTGGTCATGGTAATCCTGAAGTACTTAGAACAGTACACAGATGAGATCAACGAATTAATTCGCATGATAGGATGGATAGAAATTAGGGATTTCAGGGGCAAAAGAAGCCTAACGACCATCAGAATCTTCAATAAAAATTTTGTGGCATGAGATCAAGTGTACAAGTAGAACAAGATTTAACAAGGGGGTTCGGGGTCAGGATGAGTGCAGAACTTCGAAAAGTAAGAAGTAATTATTGACTCGATGATAAATCATGAAATTTAAGAGTATTGTTCCTGGTACATGGAGCGATCTACAGCAAAATCTCATTAGTTTTGCTCGTGAGAATGCCTACCTTTAAGGATTTTTCTCTTCTAGGGTTTGAACTTGAAGAACTCGAGGAAGAACTTGAGGGATCCTTCTTCTCCACGAACTCTCCTTCCCTTTGGCTCCTTCCCACGTCCAGCAAACCCTTGGCATGAGCTAGGGCCAGCCATGAGGGTTTTAGAGGAGTATTTAAGCATCTCCCCATTCTATTTCCTATTATGACTCTAATTCATATTTATTCTGAATTTCATATTTCCCTCTCCCCTTTTTAGGCATAAGATCTCCTAATTGGGTTAGGATGGGAGCTAATTTCATGGGCAACCTATTTGGGTAGGTTTAGGAATCCAAATCTAACTCAAATTGCTAATTTAATGCATTAAATACCCCTTTTCTATTTAAGTAATATTTTAGTTACGAATTTAAGGTATTTTTCTATTATTCCCCTTTTAAAAATCTCTATTTTGGCCCCTAAATTTCTAATAGGTCCATTTAACAAAGCCCATTACTTATTTTTTGTTTAATGTGGTTTAACTTCTAAAACTTCCCTTTTAAAATAGAGAATATTAGAGTTTCAAATTTTATTCATGGGCTATGGGAGGTCCATTGTTCTAATTTCTCATGATGTATTACCATTACATATTGTTTGGAGTCTACCCATCATTTTATTTTTAATTATTAATCCACTTGGCTCATATGATAATGGGTTTTCTGAATTATTCCTTAATTACAATAATAAGTCACCTCAATTTCTAAAACTTGGTCCGAATATTTTTTCTAAGCCCAATTTTCTTAATGGGTCATCATTACATGATGTTGGAAGTCTCTTCGACAGGTTCGTTTAATTTATGGACGCGTTATCTTTCCTTGTTAACGATTTTCCGACTTAGTTTCCTAATTTGGATAATTAGTCACGTTGTGACGTACGCTTGGCCAATCGGATTTTTCGTTGCAAGAACTTCTTCGTGGAACACTTAGGGATAATATTGGGGGTTGATTTAAAATTTTTACAAAATTTTTATATGTGTTCTTGCTCATACGATAACGGTATGTATGTTTCTATTATTTTGATTTAAATAAATTATTATTTCGAAATTTTAGGTATTTAATTTTTTTTCGGGGTGCTACAAATTGTATTTTAATGCTTCTTCAATGTTTTTGGGTTCCACTTGAGATATAAAAGCCATTTGATCTTGTTCAATGATATTTCTTAAATGAGATCTAGTATGGACCTTATCATTGACATTTCCTACAATATTCTCAAGTGGATGATCTTTTGAGTATTTGAAATTACCTCTTGTAGATGTACTTACTTGTTCTGGTGTCGACCTCATGTTAGGTGGTGTCGACACATCCTCATGTTCATCAAGTACTTCATTCTCTACTGATTGATCTAATTCTTTTGCAAGAATTTCAGCATCTTCTTCTTGGTTCCTACAGAAATCATGGTCATTAGATTTTTCACAGTTTTCATCAAATATGACATGGGGAGCTTCCTCCACAATTTTTGATTCATTATTAAACACTTTATATGACCTTGAATTCTAAGAATATCCTAGAAAAATGCCTACATCACTTTTTTTTTCAAACTTATCTAGATCATGCTTATCATTGTTGTGAATGAAGACTCCATTTCCAAAAACTCTAAAATATGCAATGTAAGGCTTCTTATCTTTCAATAGTTCATAGGAAGTTTTCTTGAGGACAGGTCTTACCATTACCCTGTTAAGAACATAACATGAAGTGTTGACAGCTTCTGCCCAAAATTTTCTTGGAAGCCTACTTTCAATCAGCAAGGTTCTAGCCATCTCCACCAATGTCCTATTCTTTCTTTCAACAATTCCATTTTGTTTAGGGGTTCTCGGAGAAGCAAATTTGTGATCAATTCCTTTATTCATGCAAAAATAAAAAAATAAGTTAATGTCAAATTCTCCTCCATGATCAGTAAGAATGGAATGGATTTTATTTATTTTTGCATTTTCAATTTTATCAATAAATTCTTTGAAGTTTTCTAAAGTGTCACTCTTGTGAGACAGAAAATATACTCATGTAAATCTAGAGAAGTCATCCACAATCACAAATCCAAATCTATGTTCACTAAGACTGAGTGTCATAGTAGGACCAAATAAATCCATATACAATAACTCAAAGGGTTTGGAAGTGATTAAGGGTGCAACAGATTTGAATGATTTCCTGGTTTGTTTACCTTGGGCACATGTAGCACATACAATTGCATTTTTCTTTTTCTTCATTTTTGGTAAACCAATTAATGATCAGTCCATCCCTATATAATTTCATTTATGCCTATGTTGGTGATTAACAAAACCATAATAAGTATTGTCTAACAAGTTTCCTTGAACCTAAGTCATAGAAAATAAATCGGGCAAAATCAAGCAAAAATCTGTAAGTATTCTTATACTGTATCATTTAGAGTTCACAGCATGTAATTCTTCTAAGTACACATCGATTTCCTAAGTGATATAACAATTTCATTAAGACCATAATGATTTGTTAAGTGAGAAACAACGATTTGGTTCTCACAACGATTTGTTAAGTGAGAAACATCGATTTGATTCTCATAACGATTTGTTAAGTGAGAAACAACAATTTGGTTCTCACAACGATTTGTTAAGTGAGAAACAACGATTTGGTTCTCACAACGATTTGTTAAGTGAGAAACAGCGATTTGGTCTCACAACGATTCGGTAAGTTACATAACGACTTGGTCACTGTAACGATTCGGTAAGTTACATAACGACTTGGTCACCGTAACGATTCGATAAAGCAAACAACGATTTGGTTACTGCATCGATTTGATAAGTAGAACAACGATTTGTGTCCACAATGACTTGCTTATAACGATTTGCTTATAACGATTTGCTCACAACGATTTGTGTTCACAACGACTTGTGTTTACATCGATTTGCTTATTTTGAACAACGATTTGCTCAAACAACGATTTGCTTATGTTTGAACAACAATTTACTTATGTTTGAACAATGATTTGTTCAAACAACGATTTTCTTATGTTTGAACAACTATTTGTCTGTATTTGTACAATGATTTGCTTATATGTGTACAACGATTTGTATTCATAATGATTTGCTTCTACTATAAGAACGATTCGCTTGCTCTTGCAACGATTTCATTAGTGGAACAGTGTCTCATGGACACATCGATTTCTCTATCATAGATTTAATGAATATATCTATTATTCTCATGATATTCAAATATTTTCAAATATTATGAAAGTCAAAGTCTTCACGCGCACATCTCTAGTATCCTTGCATTTATTATGACTATTCACATCATCTGTACGTTGTCTTCTATTCCCATGCTTCTATAAGAAGCACTTTTCAAATAGCAGAATGGCATTTCTATTTTGATGTATATTCTTTCTAACGTTGACTGATGAGCTTGAAGACAGTCTAGCTGTCTATGCTTTAGCATTTAATGTGTGCAGGTCTCTGCCAGTACCATGTCATACAACGTTGGACAAAATAGAAGCTGAAGGATATCAAGATGGATCTTCTCCTTGCATGCATGTGTCGTAAAGCATTAAATGATTGCAAACACACCTGTCATACTCAACGAACCATCCAGTCTAATGAGCATCTAACCTAGAGACAATGGACACTTCAACAGATATATTTTTCAAAGAGAAGGATATATAGAAGACTGATGACTCCGTAAAGAATAAATTTTGAGCTTTGATCTTACAACCCACAAGTATTAGAAAGAAGAGCCCTGAGCTTCACTCCCAAGCTTGCTGTAGCTCTTGCTCTCCATTTTTCATTGTTTTTAGCCTTTGGAGAGCTAGTGTGTTTTGAGAGATTTTCTTATTGTAGATCTTTCTCTCTCAGTCACTGCCTCAGATCGAGCATTTGTTTTAAGCTTGGTCTAGGGGCATTTTGCCTTTATTCACACTTGTGGTGAAGTTCCTCTTCGGGCTGTGAAGAGAAGACCTGTTGTGAATAGGTGGTTTGTATTCCCTTCGGTAAGGAAGGAAGACCTGTGTATCAAGGTGTTTGTATTCCTCTTCGGGGTTAGAAGAGAAGGCCAGTTGCGGCTGGATGTGTAAGGGTCCTTAAGGGGGATAGTACCCTTGGTAGTGAAAGCCCAAGTTGTTGCTTGGGGACTGGACGTAGGACTCCTTGGTATAGGAGGGCCGAACTAGGATAAAAATCTCATGTTGCATGTGTGTTTGTTTGTCCTCATTCATCTAACACTAACTACTCTCCTTAGTGGTTTCTGTTAAGCATTTTTGTTAACAGATTTTAATCGAAAAGAATTTTTAGAATCCCATTCACCCCCCCCCCCCTCTGGGCTTGCTAGCTGGGCAACACCAATCACAAGAGTATGTCTTAACAACTTATTCAGAACATTTTCACTAGCATGACCTAACCTTCTATGCCACAATTGAAATAAATCATGTTGGCTAGCAATTAGACAAAGATTTTCATGTTGATGATCATTTAGGTCAACTAGATAAACATTGTTGATTCTTTGACCAAGAAATTTATTTTTCCAGAAATTCTTTTCAACATTTCACATGATTCAGAATTAAAAATTACCTTAAGGCCTTTGTCACAAAGTTGACTGATGCTTAGAAGATTATGATCAAGGCCTTCTACAAGTAAAACATTCTCAATAGAGCTTGAAGGATTCTTACCAATTCTTCCGGTTCCAATGATTTGACCTTTGTTCTTACCTCCAAAAATCACTTGTCCACCATCTTTTTCAGTCAGTATGGAGAATTTTTCCTTATCTCCAGTCATATGTCTTGAACAACCACTATCAAGGTACCATTTGTCTTTCATGTAGGCTGTAAGACATTCCTGCAAAGAAATTTAGAAAGAGAATTTTGGTACCCAAATTGCTTTGGGTCCCATCAGTTGTCTTAACTCAACAACAAGTTGTTTTGGAATCCAAATTTGTTTCATTTTCCTTGAATTTATTCCTGATCTGCATTTTTCATCAGTATGACCAGATTTTTTACAGATTGTGCACATCATGATTCTTTTTTGTGTGAAATCATTATTCTTTTTGATGTAAGAGTTAGATCCAACTGAGAAATTTTTGTTGTTCTTTGGACATGAATTTGGTCTAACACTGGATTTTAAATTTTGTTGATTTTTACCTTGAACTCTTTCATGTCTCACTTGAGTTTTGGAATTATTGAATTGATTTTTGTTTTTGGGTTTTGAGTTTGTTTGTGGTTTTTCTTTGATGCTCTCTTCAGACTTGCTATAAGAAGTACTATCTTGAACAAATGAAGTTATCAAGGTTTGCCCAATTTTCTTTTTGCTTTGAGATTGAAAACCTAAACCATGCTTGGTAGTGTTCATTTGAACTCCTAAGATAGCATCTAGGTTTTGTTTACCTTTGACAAATTTTGACAATGTTTCTTTCTTGTCATTCAGTTCTTTTTGGGTAATTTTCAGTTCCTCTTGTATTACTTCTTTTTCATTTCTAAGTTTTTCATTTTCATCTATCAAGATTTGTTTTTCTTTTTCAGTCGACTGACATCTTTCTTTGATGACATCAAGTTGTTTATTCAAACATTCTTGTTCCTTTTTCATGTTATTGATTTCATCATTCAACAATTTTATTTGCTCAGATTCTTATGGACCTTGCACTATGCTGTTAATTTTCCTTTTCAAAGTTTTATTTTCAGATTTTAGTTCACGCAACTTTTCAAATAAAACAGCATATGCTTCCTCCCAATCATCAGTTGTAAAGTCTTCAAAGGAAGGACTTACCTCAGTGCTTTCTTCATGTCCAGCCATGAGACATGTTACTTCCTCCTCATCAGATTCACTTTCTTCCTGCTCTTCATCATCCTCATCACTCCATGTAGCCAGCATTGCCCTTGTCTTCTTGAACATTTGATTCTTCAGTTTTTTCTTTAAATCAGGACACTCCCCTCTCATGTGTCCTGGTTTCCTGCACTCATAGCAAATAATATCAGTCTTTTTATTGATTTCCATTTTTTTCAAATCATTTTTCTTTGAAATATTCTTTTTGATGAAGGGTTTGAACTTACCTTTCCCTTTCTTTCTCAAGAACTTTTTGAATTGCCTTGTTAATAAGGACAATTCTTCATCATCCTCTTCATCATAAGAATCATCATTTTCATCAGATTGGTCAACAACAATTTTTTAGCTAGATGAAGCTTTTAAAGCAATAGGTTTCATAGATGTAATCACAGATGCTTTTCTTTTAAGATTGATTTCATATGTCATAAGTGAACCTATTAACTCATCAAGTTGCATGGTTGACAGATTCTTTGAATCCTCAATTACTGTGGCCTTTGTGTGCCAAGCTGATGGAAGTGATCTAAGAACTTTCCTAACAAGATCACTATTAGAATAATCCTTTCATAGACCTTTAAGACCATTCACCAAAGCATGAATCTAGCAAACATCTCAGAAATAGTCTCATCACTCTTCATTCTGAGATACTTGCCTTGGTTTCTCTTACCTTAAAGGTTCCCTCATAGATGAGCTGGAGCTTGTCCCACATCTCCTTAGCAGATTTGCATGAAGACACTCTTGAGTACTCCTTGGGATGGATGACACACTGCATCATGTTCATGGCACTCCAGCTGAGTGTGAACTTCTTGATCTGATCCTTGGTCCATAGACTTTCATGTTCAGGAAGTTCATCAGGTCCCTTGTCGACAATCTTCCAAAGCTCATAGTCCTGAGCTCTCAAGAACACTTGCATCCTGTTTTTCCAATAGGCATAATCAGATCCATCGAAAAAAGGAGGCCTAGTAACTCAATGACCCTCAGAAATAAACCACTTGGTGTTTTCCATAGAAATAGACTCTTGATCGTTAGATCAAACACTTAAAGTGCAATGAGAACCTGCTCTGATACCAAATGAAATGTTGCGAAAAAAAACTGCTATGAAGAAATCTAGAAGGGGGGGTGAATAGATTTCACTGAATTTTAAAAATCTCTTTGATTAGGATCTTAAAGAGATTGAATTAAGAGTAAAATCTAAAGTTCAATGACAATTTTGAACAACTTAGACAAGTTAGATGGTGAAATACTAACGATCCTATCAAGCATCTAACGCAGGACACAATCAAGCCACAAAGACAAAGAGATTTAGGGTGGTTCGGATTACACAATAGTGTATCCTACATCCACCATCCACACACACACACAATTGTGGCTTATCTTGCCAGTTCAGAAAAGTCACAAATCACCACACATACTCTGTGATGCAGAAATCTCTGATCCAACCACACACACACGAAATTGGGCACAAGGATTGCACCAATTTCATAAAACACACACTATAGAATGAGTTTCAAATGAGGAACCAGAAAAAACAGTTGAAACCCAGGTTGGAGATGTCTGATTCGAAGCTCCCTGTTTCTGCTTCAAGAAGGGAGACCAGCTCTTCTGCTTTAGCTCCAGGAAGAAGACTCTGAGGACTTGAATTCCTTCTTCAGAAGGATCATCCAAGATGCTCGAGGCTTCAGTTCCTTCAGATCTGAAAGCAATTCACCAGGATGAAGCCTTCTTCTGAAATCGCCTGGAAAACTATGGAGATTGGAAGAGTAGATGTGTGTTGCGCCAAAAGCCAAGTGGATAAGGGGCATTTATAGTCCCATGGGTCCACAAAATATCTTGGGATTTGGGGGCACAAAAATTCTCGCTCAATAGGCCCCCACCAAAAACATCCACGTGTCTTGGCATCTTAGATCTGGAAAATTATCAGAACTGTGTCGACACTACACAACTATGTGTCGACACACCATGTAACGTCACGTGTTTTTCGGATCCTCATGGATCCTGTGTTTAGTGGTTGTGATGGCTATCGTGAGGCCAATGTGGTTTGTGTATGGTACGTGTGCGTATATCAAGGGCTTATTGGGCTGATAGTCCGGGCCTGCAGCACCCTTGTATCCTCAGCCTGTCATCGCGACAGGAAGGAGTGTCATGTTCTGAACGCAACCGAGGTGACCGTCGCGTTCTGGTGGTCGCCTTGGGGCGTTGATCATCTGCATGTGCGCCACGTGTAGCGCGCAGAGCGGCATGCAGGAAGGTGACGCCTAGGTCTGTCGTGATCAGGTCGCGACGCGACGATACGTCGCGTTCTCAACCGCTGGGTGTTTTTAAGAAACCCCAGCCGGACAGAACTACAGTGAGTTCTACTCGGCCAGGGGAAGGGGAGCTGCGGCGATTTCTAGTGGAAATTCGTGTTTTTGGCGTGCTCGTGCTGTGGGAAGCTCGCGTGGAGCGAGAGAAATGTCGGGGGAGCGTGGTATCGCGTGTTCTTTGCGAGGTAGGGTGACTCCTCCCGTTTCTGGGGCGAGAATCGCGTGGAATGAAGGGTTTGATCAGTTTAACGCTTTCTACACAATAGATATCATGCCTAGGAACTCATTAAAGCATGAAAAACACCAATTAAGGGTGGTTTGCATGGAGTGGATTGGTAATCCGTGGAGGGGATCCCGGATTAGGGTTTTCGTCTGTTAAGGTGATGGATTCCCCTGTCACGATCAGGTGGCGACGAGCCGACCTGTCGCGTTAAGGTTATGAACGCGACTTGTTTGCATGTCGCGTTAATGTGTTGAAGGCGACCTATCGGGCTGTCGCGTTATGAAGGCGACACAAGCCCATGTCGCGACCACAGCCGAGTGGTCTGAATGTGCATGATTTCTGTAATATGATTATCCTGTTGTTATTATTCGATGTATTTGGTAATACCGTGCGGTGCATTGGCACTTGTGGCACTCTGAGAGTGCATGGTTCTAGAAGCTAGCACTTCGGTTGTGTAGCTAGCTGGTTCTTTGCGTAGTTGCGTGGTGTACACGCAACAGTGTTGTGTTCACGTGTTGTGGACAGTTGTTACTTGAGGTTTACGTGACATTTCACGTGGTTTGTGTGTGACGTGCACGTGGTTCTGTGTGCGTGGCAAGTAGTACGATGCCTACCGTGGTTACCTCTCTAGTTGGGTGCCCCAGGTTCTCTGTGAGCCAGGCTGTTAGCTCGGGGCTTTGTCCCGGTACTTGTGTTGTGTCTTCGAGGTCTGTGTTATCTGTCCTTGACACCCTCACTCTTTTGTTTGAGTTGTACGTCCGGCTGAGGGACGACGAAAGTGGGACAGTAACTCTTGAGTTTATTTTTAGTCACTTGTAGCGCGCTCTTAGTTGGGAGTACGGACACCGGTAGTCAACACTGGTCCCCAGCTAGTCCTTTCCAGTGCCTTACTCTAGGGTTCTCCGGCCAAAGACCCTAAAGGTGCCAGGCATGGGCCTGCGATTGTGTATCCGCAAGAGTGGTGTTTAGTTGGTCTCCACAGTTGTTTGACTTTTCCACGTGGAGCGGCAGCTGAACCTTTCGTTCGTGGCTGCGAGACTGAGAGGTAGACCTGTGTTAGTTTGTCCGAGTCAGTCACTGGTGTCACGAACCAGTTCACGTGGCTCGAGTGTGGCGGTCTCTACTGTAGCTCGTACACCTGTTTGGGTTTGCCGTTTATTTATTACAGTTACTTTACGTAGTTGGAAAAATGGTGAGTAACATTTACAGCTTTAATATCCTGCTTATGTTCTATAAATTGCTAGCAAATTATGCTTTCGTACTGTGTTTTCGTTTGCTCGGGTGTGGGGAGTTCCGTACTGAGCCAGTGACTAGAGAGGCTCACCCCTACCCCCCAAGGTGAGGGTGAGGAGGACGTTTCATTACCGGCGTCCAGTTCGGAGCCGCGTCACAGGTGTTGGACCCAGCACCAAACAGTGTAGTTTCTTTCTTCAGTTGTATAGTTTACCTCGGGGTATGCCCCGGCTCCTTTCTTTCTTGTACTTTTGTTGAAATTTGCTATGTAAATCTTGTACATTATTTATGAGTTGGTGAATTATATATGTGATCAGTGTGTTCCTTGTGTTTTCATGAAGTGTGTATGAATCCCTTGCGAGGCTTCGGCCCGATCGGGGAGGCGAACTCAGATCAATTTTAGTTCGTAGTGATTTAACGGGCTTGAATGAGGCGTTCCATCAATTGGTATGAGAGCAAGGTCCGTGTAAATATAAAGGAACTGGGAAATATATAGCCATATTTCTACATTTGTACACTGTGGTAGGTGGCCTAGTTCTTATGATTTGTTGTTATGTTTGTGGATGGTGTTTTGTTTGTGCAGAAGTTGAGATGGCTGATAGAAGGGATTGGGGTGGTGGAGGAGAGGACCCGAAGAGTCCACTCAGCGTATGGTTGAGAGGATTGGGGAAAGCCTCACTGATATCGGATGAGGATGGATCAGCAGGCATAGATACCTCAGCAGCAGTACCACAGTTGCTTGAAGTACCTGTGGCCATATTTACCACCGCCAAGATGAAGGTACCCTATGTGGCACCTGTACCACCACCCGTAATGGCAGCAGAAGAGCCAGTAATGCAAGTTGAAAAGTTTTGAGATTGCAGCCGCCCAACTATACAGGAGGGCCGAATCCAGATACAGTAGAGCACTGGATTCATGAGGTTGAAAGGGTCTTTACGATCTGAGGTGTCCAGCAGCAGATAAAGTTGTGCTAGCCACATACTAGTTGAGAGGCTTTGCCACAGTGGTGGCGTTTACAGATGAAACCACCTTTGTAGGCAGGACAGAGGAGGTTATTGTGCAAGCAGAAAGAGAAGTAAAGCAGAAAGTATTAGAAGAGGCCCATAAATCCCGGTACACTATTCACCCCGGTAGTACTAAAATGTATCAGGATATGAGGAAGCATTTTTGGTGGCCTCATATGAAAAAGGAAATAGCATAATTTGTCTCAAGATGTGCAATTTGTCAACAAATCAAGGCAGAACATCAGAAGCCTGGAGATTTATTGCAACCGTTGCCCATTCCACAGTGGAAATGGGATGATATTGCTATGGACTTTGTAGCAGGTTTGCCAAGGTCAGCCTCAGAACATAATGGAATATGGGTATTTGTTGACAGATTAACCAAAGTGTGCAGGTTGGTAGCAGTAAGTATGTCTTGGACAGTGGACAGATTAGTGAAAGTTTATGTTGATAGAATTGTTCCACTGCATGGTATTCCGAAGACTATTGTATCTGATAGAGATCCAAGGTTTACTTCTGGCTTTTGGAGGAGCTTGCAAAGAGTAGTTGGCATCGAGTTGAGATATAGCTCAGCTTATCATCCCCAGACGGATGGTCAGACAGAAAGGACTATCCAGACAATTGAAGACATGTTGCGAGCTTGTTGTTTAGTTTGGGGAGGTAGCTGGGAGGATCATTTAAGTATGGTTGAGTTTGACTATAACAATACTATCATACCAGTCTTGGGATGGCACCATATGAAGCTCTATATGGGAGGCCATGTAGAACCCCATTGAACTGACATGAAGTGGGGAAAGGCAAATGGTGGGTCCTGAATTAATTCAGCAAACCACGGAAATAGTGAAGCTCATTAAAGAAAAGTTGCAGGCAGCTCAAAGCAGGCAGAAAAGTTATGCCGATAATCGGAGAAGACGACTTCAGTTTGAAGTGGGAGACTTTGTTTTTCTAAGAGTTTCCCCTAGTAAGGGTATTATGAGGTTTGGCAAGACCGGAAAGTGAGCTCGAGATATGTGGGACCCTTTCAGTGTTAGAAAGAATTGGGGAAAAACAACTTATAGACTGGATTTTTCCAGATTTTGCAGATGTTCATGATATTTTCCATATTTCTATGTTAAGAAAGTGCATTGAAGATCCACACAGATAATCAGTTACCAAGGTGGTGACTGAGGCCAGATATGACTATGCCAAAGTATCCAGTGCAGATTACTGGCCGTAAGACAAAGAAGCTGAGAAACAAGAAATTGAATTAGTCAATGTGAGATGGGAGAATAGGTTGGGTGGTGAGGATACCTGGGAATTAGCTAAGGAAATGGCTAAAGGGTATCCTTACTTGTTTGAGTAAGGTTTTGCATTTCTTTTTAGATGATAGTATTTGTAAATATGTGTGATGGAACTTCTTGTACTTAAGTTAAGAATTTCGAGGTCGAAATTTCTTTTTAGATGATAGTAATGTAATGTCGCGTGTTTTTCAGATCCTCGTGGGTCCTGTGTTTAGTGGTTGTGATGGCTATCGTGAGGCCAATGTGGTTTGTGTATTGTACGTGTGCGTATTTCAAGGGCTTATTGGGCCGATAGTCCGGGCCTGTAGCACCCTTGTATCCTCAGCCTGTCATCGCGACAGGAAGGAGTGTCGCGTTCTGAACGCGACCGAGGTGACCATCGCGTTATGGTGGCCGCCTTGGGGCGTTGATCATCTGCATGTGCGCCACGTGTAGCGCGCAAAGTGGCATGCAGGAAGGAGACGCCTAGGTCTATCGCGATCAGGTCACGACGCGACAAACGTCGCATTCTCAACTGCTGGGTGTTTTTAAGAAACCCCAGTCGGACAGAACTGCAGTGAGTTCTGCTCGGCCAGGGGAAGGGGAGCTGCGGCGATTTCTAGTGGAAATCCATGTTTTCGGCGTGCTCGTACTGTGGGAAGCTCGCGTGGAGCGAGAGAAAAGCCGGGGGAGTGTGGTATCGCGTGTTCGTGAAATGGTATCGCGTGTTCTTCACGAGGTAGGGTGACTCCTCCCGTTTCCGGGGTGAGAATCGCGTGGAATGCAGGGTTTGATCAGTTTAACGCTTTCTACACAATAGATATCATGCCTAGGAACTCATTAAAGCATGAAAAACACCAATTAAGGGTGGTTTGCATAGTGTGGATTGGTAATCTGTGGAGGGGATCCCGGATTAGGGTTTCCATCTATTAAGGCGACGGATTCCCCTGTTGCGATCAGGTGGCAACGAGCCTACCTGTCGCGTTAAGGTTATGAACGCGATTTGTTCGCATGTCGCGTTAATGTGTTGAAGGCGACCTATCGGGCTGTCGCGTTATGAAGGCGACACAAGCCCATGTCTCGCCCATAGCCAAGTGGTCTGAATGTGCATGATTTATGTAATATGATTATTCGGTTGTTATTATTCAATGCATTTGGTAATACCGTGCGGTGCATTGGCACTTGTGGCACTCTGAGAGTGCATGGTTCTAGAAGCTAGCACTTCGGTTGTGTAGCTAGCTGGTTCTTTGCGTAGTTGCGTGGTGTACACGCAACAGTGTTGTGTTCACGTGTTGTGGACAGTTGTTACTTAAGGTTTACGTGACAATTCACGTGGTTTGTATGTGACGTGCACGTGGTTCTGTGTGCGTGGCAAGTAGTTACCTCTCTAGTTGGGTGCCCCAGGTTCTCTGTGAGCCAGGATGTTAGCTCGGGGCTTTGTCCCGGTACTTGTGTTGTACCGTCGAGGTCTGTGTCATCTGTCCTGGACACCCTCACTCCTTTGTTTGAGTTGTACGTCCGGTTGAGGGAAAGACGACAGTGGGACAATGACTCTTGAGTTTGTTTTTAGTCACTTGTAGCGCGCTCTTAGTTGGGGGTACGGACACCGGTAGTCGACACTGGTCGCCATCTAGTCCTTTCCAGTGCCTCACTCTAGGGTGCTCCGGCCAGAGACCCTAAAGGTGCCCGGCATGGGCCTGCGGTTGTGTGTCCGAGGAGTGGTGTTTAGTTGGTCTCCATAGTTGTTTGACTTTTCCACGTGGAGCGGTAGCTAAACCTTTCGTTCGTGGCTGCGAGACTGAGAGGTAGACCTGTGTTAGTTTGTCTGAGTCAGTCACTGGTGTCGCGAACCAGTTCACGTGGCTCGAGTGTGGCGGTCTCTACTGTAGCTCGTACACCTGTTTGGGTTTGCCGTTTATTTATTAAAGTTACTTTACGTAGTCGGCAAACGGTGAGTACATTTACAGCTTTAATATCCTGCTTAGTTGTTCTATAAATTGCTAGCGTAGTTTACTGCTTCCGTACCTGTGTTTTTGGTTTGCTCGGTGTTGGGGGAGTTCCCTACTGAGCCAGTGACTAGAGAGGCTCACCCCTACCCCACAGGTGAGGGCGAGGAGGACGTTTCGTTACCGTCGTCCAGTTTGGAGCTGCGTCGCAGCGGTGTTGGACTAGCACCTCCAACAGTGTAGTTTCTTTCTTCAGTTGTACTAGTTTACCTCGGGGTATGCCCCAGGCTCCTGTTCTATCTTGTACTTTTGTTGAAATTTGGCTATGTAAATCATGTACATTATATATGAGTTGGTGAATCATATATGTGATCAGGTGTGTTCCTTTGTGTTTCACAGACGTGTGTATGATATCCCTTGCGAGGCTTCGGCCCGTTCGCTGGAGGCAGACTCGGATCAAGTTTGTTAGTGATTTAACGGGCTTGAACGAGGCGTTCCGTCACACACCATCTACTGACTTAGATATGGACTTCTGGGACAGTCAGCTAGTGTCGACACACAGGTGCACTATGTCGACACCACTGGGCATGTCATCACCAACAAGCTACTGGGACACTGTGCTAGTGTCGACACATAGGTGGACTGTGTCGACACCACTGGGCATTGTTTGATCTTTTATTTGAGCTACACATGGAAAAACAATATGAGATATAAGTGAAATATGATAATCATGATTTCCACATATTTATGAATCATACTTAAGCATCATCAAAATAAGAGATCCACACAACACTAGTGCTGAAGTCAACCTCGTCTTCAGCTCTTAGAAACTCTGCTCGTAGTCCTCAGTCCAAACGAATCTAGCCTCAAGTCTGGTCAATCTAGTCAACGGCTCTGCAATCTGGGAAAAATCCTGAATGAACCTCCTATAATAGCCTGCCAAACCCAGAAAGCTATGAACCTCTGACACTGAAGTGTAGGGGTGTGCAAAATATGGTCCAAACCGAAAAACCAAACCGGCCGGTTCGATTCGGTTCGGTTTCATGGACCTCGTTGTTCAGTTCGGTTCCTGGTTGGGAAATTGAAATGAACCAAATATATATATATAATTATATAAATAATACAATTATATTAAGAATCGACGATAGCGCAGTGGAAGGAGACATCTCGCGCCCTCCGCGCGCACGGTGGTCACGAGTTTCTTCTTTTTGCCACTTTTTTCTAGAATTTCCAGAAAAATGCCAGACAAATGCCAGTTTATTCTAGAAAAACTTGATTTCAGTTTGAACCAAATCGAACCAGTTCAGTTCAGTTCGGTTCACCGAATGAGTTCGGTTCGGTTTGGTTTCTCCCAAAAATGGGGAAACCGAACCGAAACGAACCGTTGTACACCCCTACTGTAGCGGGCTGCCCCCATGACAACACTACCTCAACCTTGGCAGGGTTCACTGCCACACCAGAACCTAAGATCGTGTGCCCAAGAAAGTGCACCTCTCTCAGCAAAAAATCACACTTGTCAAACTTGGCGTAAAGTTGGTGACTCCACAACGTCTCCAGCACAATCCTCAGATGCTCCTCATGCTCCTCCTCAGAAGCCGAGTAGACCAAAATGTCATCCACAAGATGACCACAAACCTGTCCAGGTACTCACTGAACACTCTGTGCATCAAATCCATAAAAGTTGCCGACGCGTTCGTGAGCCCAAACGGCATCACGACAAACTCAAAGTGATCGTACCTCAAACGGAAAGTTGTCATGCCAATATCTGACTCTCTGATCCTTAACTGGTAGTAGTCGTATCTCAAGTCAATCTTCAAAACACCTTGGCTGACTGCAGCTGATCAAACAAGTCATCGATCCTGGGCAATGGATACTTGTTCTTCACTGTTACCTGGTTTAGCTGCCTATAATCGATGCACAATCGCAAGCTGCCATCATTCTTCCTCACGAACAACACTGGCGCGCCCCACGGCGAACAATTCGGACAGATGAAACCCAACTCAAGCAACTTCTGCAACTGGCGCTTCAACTCGCGCAACTCAGCCGGAGCCATCCGGTAAGGTGCCTTAGACAAAGGCATCGTACCAGGCAAAAGTTCAATGGAGAACTCCACCTCCTGCTTAGGCGGTAACCTAGGTAGGTCCTCCGGAAAATCATCAGAGAACTCATAAACAACAGGTACATCAAAAATCGACGACCCGCTAGGCTCAGAAGAACAAACAGAAGCAAGATATGCTACGCAACCATCGCGGATCAGATGAAGAGCTCTACAGAATATCTCGGAAGCAGAGAACAGGCGCTCCAGGTATCTCAAACCAAACGGTCTTCCACTGACAATTCACCACAGCTGAGTGAGCCTCCAACCAGTCCATGCCTAGGATGACGTCAAAGTCACGAAGCTGCAACGCGTACAACCTAGCCGGCAATGGGTGTCCCTGGACCTCAACTGTGACACCCTCCAGGTAGCCCAAAGAATGCATGTAATCACCGGACGGGAGATCGACCATCACATCACACTGCCTCTCAGGGATGTGACGAACCAGCAACTCGTAAACTCCTCAGTAGCAAAACAAAGGGAAGCACCGGGATCAACCAAAACACGAGCAACTCTACCAAGGATAGGCAAAGTACCTATAACAAGGTTTGAAGCCTTGTCTTCCTCCCTAGTGAGAGCCATCACACGACCACGCCCACGCTGCAGTGCCTACTAGGGCTGCTGCTGCTGCGGCGGCTGCTGGTGATGTGGAAACTGCTGCTGCTGGTGGTACTTCTGAAACTTCTGAGGCTGCAAATGGTACTATCCCTGCTGCTGCTGATGGGGTGCCTGCTGCTTCTGAGTGTACTGGTATTGTGGCAACTACTGAGTGTACTGCACTGGCTGCTGCGACTGCTGGACTTGCCCCATCGGGCAATCCCTCCTGAAATGGCCCGGCAAACCACAAGTGTAACAGAGTGCCTCCTACCTGCTCTGCTCGGCTCCCTGCTGGAATGATTGCTCTGCAAACCTCGACTAACGCATCTGAGGTTAGCTCCATCCACCCCTGCAAGTGGTCATCTACCTGAACTTCGAGCGTAGACCGAAACTACCTGAACTACCCGAGCCCGAAGAAGAAGAAGTCGCACTACCGTGACTACTTGTGGGATGCTGGTATGGTGAGGTCCGAGAGGAAACTCCTCCTTGCTACTGCTGCTGCTGGGGCTGCCAGGTCTCTCTCTCCAAGGCGGTGACCTTAGCCACGGCCTCTCCCAAAGTGGCACACATGTGAGCAGTCACGCCCCACCTCAAGTCTGGCCTTAGTCCTACAATAAACCTCTCTACACAAGCCTGCTCACTACTGGAAACATGAGGAACATGCCTCAACAACTGGACGAACCTCTGATGGTACTGGGTAACTGTCAGATCACCCTGAACCAACTCATGAAACTGATCTCGTCTCTCACGTCGAGCATAGTCAAGGAAATACTCGCTGTGAAAGACCCCCAAGAACCTCTGCCAAGTGATCTGATCCAAACGCTGCCCTGGAAAGTGTGTCTGCCTCTAAACTCTCCACCACTCATGGGCTTGTCCCTTGAGCTGATACACTGCCAGTCTCACCTAGTCCTTCTTGGCGCACTCCATGGTCTCGAACGTGCACTCCAACTTGTGCGTCCAACTCTCTTCCTTGTCTAGATCATAGTCGCCGAAGAACATCAGCGGTTGGAGACACAGGAACCTCTCCAAGAGGGCGGTCCTGTCCTCAGTGATAGCCGTCCTCCTCCTACTGGCTTGGGTACTCCCAGTGTCTGATGCCTACTGAACTACTGGCTGCTCCATCTGTGGATTTGCCTGCTGCTCTGGTACTGTTGGGGGAGGTACTGGAGGCTGACCTCCCGTTGCTGCCTACCCAGGCTGCCACGCCCCCTGGTACAGGGTTTTGAAGGACTGCTCAGCCATGGGGAACCAATCCGCGTACTGTTGTGGCAAGGGCTGGTACCCTTGCTGCTGCTGCCCACCTACTGTTGTTGCCGCTGCCTCCTGATACTGTGCCACAGACTCCTCTGCTGACACCTCCTCCTGAACCTGACCTGACGCTGGTATATCTGACTCACCTTGTTACTCTATCAGCACTCTCACCTGCCTATGCCTGCGCAGAGCCATATCCTGCATGGCACACAACCAACAAGGTTAACAATACCAACTCGGGTGTCTAGAAGTGTACTTGTACTATTCTTGGGACTTCCTATTGCATTTAAATCCACTACAAGTCCTGTTAGACTCTCGCTCTAATACCAACTTTAACGACCCCGAGAACCCGACCCTCAGCCTAAGCCGAGGACCCAATTTTTGCGGTCGCCGCCCACGGATCTGGGGATCCGGAAGGGCTATAACACAAGTCTAACAGAATATGTAAGGGAAATAAACGTCAATTGCTAACTAGGAGCACACATGCGGAAGCAGAACAGAAAAGCGAGACCGCAGTGTATCGCTCTAGGTACAGTCCCAACACACACACAACTAGTACAACTAAAAGGGGAAGAACAGAGCCCTTAGGGCATACCCCGAAGGTGACGTACAACTGAAGGGGGAAACCACTGCTAGCTGCGGGGACGACAACTACCGCCCCGCCTCCTCCACCCGACGCACGTCCTACTGCTGCTGAGAAGTCTCACCTGGGAAAGGAAGGGATGAGCTTCACAACCGAAGCTCAGTAGTGACTACCAATCACCTACTGGCTCTAACAGGCAGAAGAATGTATAAACAATTAAATAACAACAGACATATCTTCTACTCTACAAGGAGAAGTGCGGAAGCAAAGCTACTAACTAGCAACTGTACGGAAGGACACCATGGTCGAAAAACTCCGTAGAACTGCACGTCGTGACCACCACACAGCTAGCAACATAGACACAGCGAACTCTGCATGGACAAGAGAAACTAGCTACAGAAAATACTACCACTAGTCAACCGGTCAGGTGCGTCCACTGACGTCTTATCCTCGACCCAGGTCCAAACCTTCACGTCTCTTCAGAGTGGGGTAGGAACACGAGTAACACAACAGTAACCGTCGTAGTCTGGCCGGACTATGTTCCCACGCCTGGCCTCTCTAGGTGGTTCCGAGGCCACAAAGAGCAAGGCAGTGAGAAAAGGACTGACTGGCCTACGTCGGGAAGGACTCCAAATGACCTCGGCATCCCAGACTAACCAAGAGAGCTCTGCAAACGACTCAACACCGCTATCCTAACCACCGTTTCCCCTGCTCCAGAGTCCGCGACTCAAGCACGCCTGCCACCCAGGGTACTCTCTCAATAGGCATGCGGGGACGGGGGTCCTAGGTAATGGTAACAACCTCTCTCACGAGACAAGCCCTCAAGTGCCGAGCACCGGTGAACGACTAGTGTAGGACCATAGTAGGAACTAGCAATGGTGCCACGGGTACAGAAAATGACCAGAAACGGCGAAGACTCCACGAGAAGCGGAACTTCGTATGACTTACTTGTCTTTGATGTTGTTGTGATGCATCGGGCCATCGCGACACTGTCGCGACGCCCAAGCGGGCCACCACCATGTCGCGACGCCGTCGGCCGTTGCAATGCTGTCGCGACGACCATGCCCGCCACGACAGCCGAAGCTATCGCGGTCAGTGCATGCATCTCGACACCATCGCGACCCACAGGCCAATCGCATTCTCAGCCGAGGGGTGTCCCGGTACATTCCTCCCAAGGACCGCCCAAAAAACTGATACAAACATACCACAAGGGGGAGGGGAACATGCTAAACATGTAGAAAAGCCGTTAAATCATACGAACCACCCTCAAACCCCATAAAACAAGGATTATAAGGAAATCTATGCTCAATGGAAACCTCACTCACCACGAGCAAGATTCTCACACCCCACAACCCCAAACCACGAAGAAATAAAGGATCTCGAGGGAAAGGGAACATGCCTAGAACGAGAGGAGAAGAGGGTCCTTACCTCCAAGAGTAGAGCCGACCCGTTGGGTCCTTCACGTCAGAATGGCGACCTCCTCCTCACTCCAAGCACCATGAGCACGTCGCCTACAACAAGGGGACGTCACCTCCTCGCCCAAACCTCCCAAAAACCGCCGGAGAACAAGTAGCTCAGAGGTGGAGAAGAAGGGAGAAAAAGAAGAAAGGAAAGGGGAGAAGGGGGAAAGGGGCGCTGGCCTCAGTTTTGAACCAATGGGCCCCAAGACGCGATCAGTCGAGTCGGCGCAACATTAACCATGTCGCGATGCCCCAAGTCATCGTGACCATGTCGCGACTGCCTACCCCGGCGCAACACCAAAAGTGGTCAAACCTCGAAGACCAGGAAAAACCTGAACGCGACGGCCTGTCAGGTCGCGTCAACACTATACGCACTTGACACCCGACAAAGCCATTCTGACATAAAGGATAGTGGTCAGATCGGTCAGAAAAGCAGTCGCGTTGCCTTCAGACGCCGTGACAAGAATGTGACGCCCACCCCCGTCGCGGCCATGTCGCAACGGCTAGGTGTGCCGCGACCAAAAGCCTGTCGCAACAGGCTCCCCTGGCGCGACCATGTCGCGACCAGGGTGTCCGTCGCGACCCTAAGGACAGAGCCAAGGGCCGGGTCTTACACACATCATCATTAACTAATTTCAAATAACAATTAGACTAACACATGGTCATGCTATAACATGGATAATGTAAACATGGAATCTATTACACAAAACTATACTAACTCATGTATAACAAGAATTCAAAACATGGTCACTTATATCATGGTGTCATTAACATAAGAGCATTCATATAATCACATGCTTACAAATCCTACTTTTACATAATACTAACACAAGGCTTATATTAAAATTTATAACACGATACTACTAACATGCTCATCAAGTAATTACTAACTCATGGACATAATTAACATACTTCTACACATGGTACTAACATGATATCACAATTATCATTTAACATAAATCACATTAACACATGCATTTACCTTCTCATGATATATTCACATGCACTTTGACCTTTGCTTTCACATGCACTTATTCTCACATTTGTCACATGATTCACTTACACTTGGTTTCACTTAGCTTTCACATAGTTTTTACTTTGCACATTCACAATCACATGTCACATCACTTGCACATACCACGTGCCACGTTCACATATCACTTTTCACATTATTCACTTTTACACAAGCCGAGACACAACCCAAACCACCACTAGAAAGATCACATAACACATACACATACTTAATCACCAGGCAAAGTGATCAAGTCTTGGTTACTGCGTAGAACCGGGGGAAGCCCTCCCCACCATTACCAGTGGAACTTGTCCACCTCCAGGATTTCACACGACCCGTTGCCCTAGGTATCACGTAACACAATTGAGCCTTCCTATAGGGGCACTACTACAGTACGGCTCCACGCAATCTATGGTGGCAGTGTCTCATTGGCACAATTTTTATCTTTTCACATTAACACGTATTTCACACACACATGCCACATATTCTCTCTCTTTCCATGCATATGCACACATATATCATGAAACATATATTAATCACTTCTGGATGCTCAATTTAATCAAGAACAGTAATTAACAGAACCTAGTCATGATGCTAATCACATTTTTAAACATGTTTGAGACCTATTATTAAAACATGGTACAGAAAGCTTCATAAATTCATAACTAATTGTACAGTAATCAGAAAATATTTAATTTTTAATCATAGGGTAGCCATACTTGACAGAACATATCAGTAATTTTTCATAATTTTCTGAGCAGCATAACTATTTTTAATATTTAACAAAGATTTCATGTAACTTAACAAGATAATTTAATTAATTATGGTAGACAGTAAGCCATCGAATCTAACATTCCTAAAACATGCATACAGTAGTCCTAAGTTCATGGAAAATTCTTGAGATGATACTATTCATCATACATATTTATTCTGAATTTAAATCTAACATAACATGCTTAATTACTCGTAACAGAAATTCTATAAATAACAAATATGATCATAAAATTATCAGGATTTCATGGTTTGATCTAGTAAACATATCTGACAGGACAAAATTTTCTAAACACATGCATATAGTCAGTTTCCCCGAAAAATCACATCACACAAAATCATACACTGTTCTGAAAAAAAAAAAAAACAGATGAACTTGATGTCAAGGGGTTGGATGTCAGTGGGGGTTAACGGCACAATCGACTATCGTCGACCCAGGAACTTGACAGTAAGGTTGTTGCCGTCAACCTCCTGTCTGCAGAAGGTGAAGACCGAACATAGAAAGCAGAAGATTTGGGAGGTCCAGGGCATGAATTAAAATTCTATAAAAATGTAAAACCCTAAGGGACAAGTCCATGGAGAGAAACCCTAAGTTACTTGCGTCTAGAAAATTCTTCGACAAGAGAATTTAGTCGATGAAGCCCTCTTTAGCACCCAAAGAGGTATTCTTCTAACACGATCAAATCCTCCGTCTTGAGCACGATCCAACCACGATCTCCTTGTCCAGATCTTTCCTCTCATGTTGTGGAACCTTTGTCTTCACAGCATCATCTTCGAACAATCAGCAACTCGGCCGATCTGCCCTCTCAAACTCTCTCTTTTCTCCCCCTGAAACCCAAATAAACCAAGGTGAACAAAATCCTCTCTTTGGAGAGATGACCCAACTACATAGGTAATAGGAGTCGTAGTCAAGCTAGGAGTGAAGAGACCTGACCGTTGGGATGTTTCCCAATCCATTTTTCGGAGAAAATGAGACGGTTTTAGATCCAGAATCATAAACACAGCCGGAGAAGTAAACGTCCAGATTACTGTCGTTAACAATAAATAAACGTCAATCGATGTTGACATCTAGATCTTTTGTCAGGTAGTAAATGGCACAAAGCTTGCCGTCAACTCACCCTTAATGTCAATGGATGTTGACGTTAAGAAGAATTTCAGCAGAACCACAAAGCATCAAAATAGATATAAAATTCACAAAAATCGAGGCCTTACACGTTGTGTGAGCCGTCATTTTTCCATCTTCGTGTGCTTCGTGCATGTTTGGCGGTGCGGTTGTTGCCATGAGGAGGTCGTGGTGAGACTTAGTGGCTCTTCACACCCGCGCTTCGTGTGCTCCGCGCATGTTTGGTTGTGCGATTGTTGCCATGAGGAAGTCGTGGTGAGACTTAATGGCTTATTCGCACTGATCTTACGTTTTCTCCCTGTGCTTCGTTTCATGCCTCGGGATCTTTTGGGCGTGCCCTAAATTTCAAGAACGAAATTATTTTAAGGGGGGTAGAATGTAAGACCCGACTTCCCGACTTTCCGTCCGGTGTCTAAGATGACTGGCCACAAGCGCGTCCGGGCTGGGCGATGCATTAGTGTCGCGTTGTGGGTGTTCGACGTGACAATCATCCTTGCCACGACTAGCTTGTGTGTTGAGTTCTTGTTGTGCCCTGCTTTCCCGTCACGTCTTCGTGTCACGGCCGATCAACAAGTCGCAACAATGTTTCGTTGCTTCGTTCATCTAATGCCTGTCAGGGTGGCAGGTATGTCAGTACGACATGTCGAGTTGTTGCGGCGTCCCTGGGGGACACGTTCTTGTCATAGTGTGTTGACCCTTCGTGTTCAAGTCTTTAACGTGACGCATCGCCCCATCGCGTCTTGGGTGCCGAAGGCTTAAGGCCTTGGCCGGCGACCCCTTCTCCTTTTTCCTCCTACCCCTCTCTTCTCCTCCCCCTCCAACAGTGCTCCACCTCCCTCTCTCCCCTTTGTGTGTTTCAGGCAAGGAGGAGAGCCATGCGCATGTCCTTGGCATTGTAGAGCTTGCGTGGAGCGAGGAGGAGGTGGCCAATCTGACGTGAAGGGCCCTTATGGGTTCGTTTCTTCTTGAAAGGTAGGGATTTCTTGTGTTCCCCAGCTAGCAAGCCCAGGGGGGGGGGGTGAATGGGATATTTAAAATTTTGATCACTTTAAAACCTGTCCACAAAAACGTTTACACAAAACACACTTCGATGACTGTTAGTGTTAGTAAAGATAAGATAGCAAACACAAGGCAATCAAACACACGACACAAGGAATTATCCTGGTTCGGATCTCCTCTCCATAGGAGTCCTACGTCCAGTCCCTGAGCAACAACTCAGGATTTCACTACCCAAGGGTACAGTCCCCCTCAAGGACACTTACACACCCAGCCATAGCTGGTCTTCTCTTCACAACCCGAAGAGGAATTACAACACCCTGGATCCCACCAAGTCTTCCTTCTACACGAAGGGAAACAAACACCCTGGAACCCACCATGTCTTCCTTCAACACGAAGGGAAAGAACACAGGAATGTTTTCAAGGGATGATACGCCCCTAGATCAAGCTTAAGGACCAACGCTCAATTTGAAGCAACGACTGAGAGGGAGAGTTCTACGATGAGGAACACTCTCAGTTTACAGAAGCTCTCAAGACTAACACAATGAATGCAGAGAGCTAAGAGCTAGACAATCAAAGGAGTGAGGCTTCTTGCTCTTTCAAATGCTCGCTGAAAGCTTGTAAAAGATTGTCGTAAGTGTTGTGTGTTTCTGGAGCTTCAGTCTTCTATATATGACTTCCATTTGAAATTTGAACGTTGAAGTGTCATTTATCTCTAAGCTTTTTTTTACGTTAGACTGCATGTCACTGTAGAGCTTCTTGTTCAACAGTCTTTAGCTTTCCATGCATGCAACAAGAGAGAGGATCTTCTTTGATGTCCGTTATCTTCCATATTGTCCAACGTTGTATTGAGGTGCGCTGTCAGAGACCTGCACACATTAAATGCTAAAACAATAGACAGCTAGGCTATCTCTTGTTGTCAGTCAACGTTAGAATGATTTTATATCAAAATAGAAGTTCCATTCTATTCTTCTAAAAGGATGTTTACAGTATAAGCATGGAAATAGAAGATATCGTTTGCATGCAGTGCAGTGATATGATCAGTCATAATAAATGCATAGATGTGAGAGAAAAGCAAGAGAAGACATTGACTTTTCAAACTATCTGAGAATAGGTTTGAATATCAAGTCGATATAGACAATGAAATTGATATGAGCATAGCTTATGAAACCGATGTGTGGATGAGTCGTTGTTCATGTGAATCGTTATACATTCATAAACAATTCGATGTACACATAAATTGTTATGCATTAATAACCGAATTGTTATGATACTATCAACAAATTGTTATGAGCAAATCGTTGTTTCACTTATCGAGTCGATATAGTGAACAAATCGTTGTTTAATGTATCGAATCGTTACTGCGACCAAGTCGTTGTGTAACTTATCAAATCGTTATGAAACTTAACGAGTCGTTGTGAAACCGAAATCATTGTGAGAGCAAATCATTGTTCTCACTTATCAAATCGATGCGACGACCAAATCGTTATGAACCAAGTCGTTGTGAGAGCAAATCGTTGTTCTCACTTATCAAAACGATGCGACGACCAAATCATTAAGAACCAAGTCGTTGCGATCTCTTAGCGAATCGTTATGAGAGGCAAATCGTTGCGATCTCTTAGAGAATCGTTATGAGAGGCAAATCGTTGCGATCTCTTAGCGAATCGTTATGAGAGGCAAATCGTTGCGACCTCTTAGCGAATCGTTATGAGATAGACTTCAATAGAATAGCGATGACTTATGAAATCGTTATAGAACCAAAATCGATGTGAATGAGGAAATCGTTATGATTCTAAGGAAATCGTTATAACAACTAGAGAGTCGATGTGTACTTAGAAAATTATATGCTTTGAACTGTAAATGTTGGTATGAAGAATACTTACCATTTTAGCTTGTTTTTCTTTGTTAGATTTCATGTGCTCAAATCTTATAGAAGATATGTTAGAAATGCACATTGTCTTAGTTTTGTTAATCACCAAAATAGATATTTAATTCATTTAAATTACATGGGGAAAATCTGATCATCAGCTTGTACCCTTCTCGATCCGGGTGGATTGGGAGCCCCTCGTGGTTTGTAGATAGCATTTCCTACTTCTCCATGCTCCCCTCCCTCGTATGGTGTGTGGGTGGCCCCGGGATGGAGCATCCTGTGAGTCTGCCTTCTTTCTGGTGTCGCGATCGCGGTGCGCGTCACGACACCAGAGGGCGCGATCATGTCATGACGCGCCGGCCCGATGCGAGGGCATCACAGTCTGGCAGTCCGACGTGATCTTGTCGCAGCGCGTTTCCCCGTCGCGACAGGTTGTTGTCGTGGTGCCTTTCCCCATCGCGATGGTATCGCGACGGCATAGGGGGACGTGATAATACCTGTGTTGCCTCAGATGTTTACGTGGTTCTAGTTGGGGTGTCACCGTGTGCCCCAGAGCTGGCTTGCTTAGGACCTTCTGGTGGGGAACGCGGTAGGTTGCCTTGCTGTGTTCAGTGACCAAAGGTGACACCTTTGTGGCTATGTCCTGGCAGCGGTGTCAGGAGGGTCATGTCTGTCTATTAATCGATTGATCGACGGTCTATTGATTATTAGCAGAGCGACGTTTTCCGTACCGATGGGTGGTGTTCCGAGATTCTGGCTTGTTCGCATGTGCCTTGGTTGGCCGACGACCCTCTCGAGGGTTCGTGCATGCCTCGTGCTTGCTGGGCTTATCGTGGGTTACAAGCTAGCGGTTTGGTGTGGTTCTTGTTGTGCTTGCCCCGCCTATTCACCCGGTGCTTGGCACTTGATGGCTTGTCCCATTCAAAGGTTGTCTCCGTTGCCTGGGACCCCCATCCTTGGGAGCCTTTGAGGGAGCGTTCGGGGCTACGAGCGTGCTCGAGTTGGCGGACACTGTAGCCGAGGGGAAAATGAGGTTTAGACAGTGGCGCTGAGTTGTTTGTAGAGCTCTCTTGGTTGGTCTGGGACACCGAGGTCGGCTGGAGTTCTTCCCAGCGCAGGCCAGTCAGTCCTTCTCACTGCCTCGCTCTACGTTAGTTCTGGAGCCACGTAGGGAGGTCAGGCGTGAGGCCACAGCTTGGCCAGGCTGCGGTAGTGTGTGCGTTTCTGTGGTGTTCTGTGGCAGCTCTGTCTCACTCTTTCAGGGAGGTTAGAGGCAGTAGCTAGGCTAGCGAGCAGAGGGAGTGGCCGGCAAGTCCTCTTCTTGGCTGCCAGTGGCGGTGGCTTGGTTGTTGTTGTTGTGACGACATTTCCTCATAATGTTTCTGAGTGTTATCCATTGCCCTAGCTGGCACGGTGGTTAGAGCCAGGCCATGCCTAGTTTCCGTAGGCATCATTGGTCTGGCCTTGTTGGCCTGTGTTTTTAGTGGTTTCCACTTCAGTGTCCTCTTGGTTCTGTAGTCTCGTTCTTGGGTGCCAGTCTGTGGTGGCACCGACATGTGTGGCTTCCCGACCTCACGGTGTGTCCGGGGTCCGGGGTGGTTCTACTTGTGGGCCCTCGACCTTGTGGAGCTCTGAGGTGGTCGTGCTTGTGGTGAGACGTCGTTCTCACTTGGTTGTTGCGTGGTCTCAGTGGTTGTGCCGAGGGTTGCTTCCATTTGGTGCCCAACTTCGTTGGTTTTTGCGGGAGTCGTGTGTGTGTCACGACCTTGGTTAGCGATCATGACGTTGCATTGTTCTGTTCTACTGCTTTGTAGTATCATGTTGTAGGTGTTCCTCGCTTTACAGTTTTGTAGTGCAGTTTACTATTTTCAGAGTTCCTACTGCTCTGGCCGGTGAGGGACTGGTAATCCCTACTGGGCCTTGTTCGCAAGGGTCACTCCCCCTACTTCATTCAGCTAGGGGCTCGTCGTCGCAGGAGCTCAGTGTCGAACGGGTTGCAGAGATGACTGTGGCGCCGTGTGCTGTCAGTAGTAGTGAGAGCGAGTGTTGTGAGCTCTTGTACCTGAGTGAGTTGAGAGTTGTGCTTTGCAAGTTCTCAGGGTATGCCCCTTAATGACTGCACCTTTGTTCCTGTACCTGTGCTTTTATTTAGGACATGTTGTACAGCTGTTATATTGTTATAGTTATTTAAATTCAGTACTTATCTCACTAGACTTTTCTTCTAACCCTTTCGAGTCTTCAGACCCGTGGGTGGCAGCGCGAACTTCGGGGCCCTGGCGAGGTTCGAGAGGTCGGGTCGTTACATTAACGTCTTTACAAATGGGTTAAACAAATTTTATATTGCTGGAAGTATGAAAATCATGCTCAATAAAACTTAATAGAACTTAATCAAGCTTAATCATGGCTTAATAATGTTTAATTGAACTTAATCAAGGTTAATTAGGGATTAACAAGACTTAATTAGAGTTAATTAGGACTTAATCAAACTTAATAAAGCTTAATTAAACTTGTTGAGCTGTGTGTTTTGATGATGACATTTTATACACAATCTGATGTCATATTGTATATATGTGGAAGATTTGTGAGTTGTGTATTCATTTGGATGATGACTAAAAATCCTCATGTTGATCATGTCTACATACTCATACGTTGATTTTAATGATGACTAAAACATTTGGTTGTGAATAATGTCTATACACTCATACCTTGGTCTTGATGATGACATATTGCACATATTTCAATAATGACTAAACAACATGTTTTTCATGCTTAATATTTCATATTTTACTGATAATAACATGTTTTGATAGTCCACTCTTCAT